>MU782990.1:8256-91222 GCA_026770625.1 Nicotiana glauca | reverse complement strand
GGTATTGCCTGAGGAATCTACGCGAACGCGAAGGATCAATCGCGAACGTGTAAAAGGAAAAGGGGAGTTGGGCCTAAGGCCATTTGGCCTATGCGAACGCGTAGAAGGGGATGTGAACGCGAAGTGTCAGAGCAGCCGGCCTTCACGAACGCAATCAGTGGGTCGCGAATGCGAGCGGTGTTCCGTGTTCGCGATGAAGGGTCGCCTGGGTAGTGTTCTTTTAAAATTGGGGTTTGGCTCATTTTCACTTCATTTCTTCCATGGGAGGCGATTTTGGAGCAATTTTGGAGTGTCATTTCTAGCATCTTCTATGGGGTAAGTGATTTCTTCACATAGTGAGTTAAATGCATGGTCTATATATCGATTTATACATGAGAATTTGTGGAAATTGTGAGATTCGAAAGAAAACCTAAAAATTGATATTTTTGGATTTTGTCCACAAATTTGGGCATGGAATTGAGAATAAATTATATATTTGAGTTCGTAATGTTATAGGTAATATTTATCTTTGAAAAATTTCAAAATTCGGGCACGTGGGCCCGAGGGTGATTTTATCAAATTTTCGAGCGTATTTGGGAATTGTTGTAAATTGAATTGTTATGAGTATTAGAGTATATTTTCAATGGTTTGCACATTGTTTGGCTAGTTTTGGAGCATTGGGCATCGATTTGAGGTGTTAGAGTGGCGTTGGAGTCGGTTATGGAACTTCGGAGTGAGGTAAGTCTCCTTTCTAATCTTGTAAGAGAGAATTAACCCCATAGGTGAACTTAATTATTGTGTGCTTCTATTTGTGGAGGCTACGTACGTACGAGATGACAAGAGTCCGTATGTAGCTACTAGCTCATCCTATGTTCAGGTAGTTTTAGTCTTACATCATACCTCATCGATATTGCCATCGATTTATGTTTATTGTAGCCTTGAGAGAGAGGGATATTGAGTTTGCTTATTATATGTTTTGAAAGGAGTTGAAATTGAAGAATTTAAGATTTAAAAGGTTTCATTTGAACTTCGTAATTTCAAAAGGAATTGAGGAATATTATAATAGCTTAAGAAATCTATGTGTAACTGCATCGCATGTATGTTTCATGAGCGGAGTAATTTCCTTAAAAAGCTACAAGCTGGATTTTCCTTATTTTGAAAAGAATCAAGAAAAAGATATAATTTTAATGTTAATTTATATTTTATCGCATCGCACGTATGATTCGCGAGATGGCTATTTCCTTCTACTACTCTTATAGGATCGGGTCGTTCGCCTCGGCAGGATTCATGTACCACATTCTCATGGGAGCGGGCCATTTTCCTCGGCAGGTTAATAGATGCCTCTATGATTTGCGTCGTTCGACCCTCGGCAGTGCACAATTTACTTTTATGTTGGATCGGGCCGTACACCTCGACATTTCCTATATATATTATCCTTATGGAATCGTGTATAATATTTGGCAAGAAGCCAGTGTATCTGAGGTTTTTTCCTGATTTGAATTATGACAACCTCTTTAGTGAAATCCACTATCTCTATATATATAAGCTCCGGTTACGGAAGAAATTTGCCAGTTGAGAGCTTGAGTAAAATTGTAAAGAGAGAAATTATACCACGTATTTTATACATGTTTATTTCATATACTTACTCAATTTCATATTTATTCACTTCTTTACAGTAACTGATATTGTTGGACCATTAGTAAGTGTCGAAGTCGACCCCTCGTCACTACTTCTTCGAGGTTAGACTGGATAATTACTGGGTACGCGTTGTGTTCGTACTCATACTACACTTGCTGAAAATTTTGTTGTACATGCATATACACATTTAGTGGCCTTGTGGACGCAGCGCCGTGGTTGACACGAGGACTTAGACGAGCTGCATTTTATACGCGATCCGCAGCCAGCAAAGTCTCCTTCAGAGTATTGGTATTTTTCTTTCTGTCCAAATTGTATTCCGGACAGTTATTGTATTTTATTTTATTACTTAGTAAACGCTCAAGCATTTGTGACACCGGATTTTGGGATGATTATGGGTTATTCTGTATTGAAATTGTTAAAAATATTATTATTTATGTTAAAGCCTATAGTTTACTATTAAATTGAAGAAAAATCATGATTAAAAAATACTAAAACGAGAACTAAATTGATTATTTAGTGTTGACAGTGGTATCCGGCGCCATCACGACCTTTAATGGTATTTGGGTCGTTACAGCTACCACTTGGATAAATGTGGTGCCTTTTTTTTTTTGCTTTTAATAATATATATAAATATATAAATAAAGATAATTTTTTTTATATCACATGCAATTAAATTCTTTCTCTTTTAGTTATAGGATACAAATTTAACTTATACTTTCGTTACTAAATTGCCTACATGAGAAATTAGTTTTGATCTTCATATAAATATTTATATTATTTTAAATTAATACTCGAAATTATTAAATTATTTAAATTTATTAATAATATCTTTAAGTATTATATGTATAATATCTAAGCGAAAATGATTTTACAAAAAGAAACAAAGAAATTAACTAACCTAAACTAACCCTCACCCATGTTTGAGTAGTTAATTTCTTCGTGTCACGATTTAATTTCCCTATAGGCCGTGATGGCGCCCAATGTCGCCGCTAGGCAAGCCAACAGTGAACTTGTCATGTATTTATTTCTTTTAATAATTTCAAAGTAGTTAATTTTTATTTATCAAGTGGGTGAGAAGTAGAAAATTATAGTAAAGTAAAGCGTAAGCTAATACACTTGTGATAGAAATAAGATAGACAGAAAGTAAATACAAAAGAGAGACTGTGAGTGCTGCAGAACGGCCTCAGAGAGAAGCTCAGCATTATGCCTCGGGGTAATAGGGATGCATGCCTGAATGAATGCCAGATGCACCTGCCTAAGGTCCTGCACAATTAATGAATAAATGTAGCGAGAGTACATAAACAACATGTACACAGTAAGTATCAAATCTAACATCAAAAAAGTAGCAACGAGGGGTCGACATCGACACTTACTATGGGCCATCAAATAAAATACAGGAATTCTAAATAGTCATGGAATACACAAAATAATAATAATAATAACAAATTAACAAGCAGTTAATAAATGATTCTTTAACTGATAATCAATTAAAAAACTATAACAACTTTGGGCAAATAAATAAATTATAAACCTCTCAAATCATAAATACAATATCGGGTGTAATCGGGCTCCGAGCACTATCACGCACGATTTATGCCGAGGTTATACGGCCCAATCAATAATAATGTGTACACTGCCGAGGGTCGAACGACACGAACCATAGATGCATCTATTATACTGCCGAGGCATTCGGTCCACTCTACAAAAAGAGAGAATACTCTACAAACATCTGATTTAAAAGATATCATAAGTCTAATACGTAAGGAAAGCACAACTTCTATTAACAACCAAGTAATCCCGTTAACACTCAAATTAAGTGAAATTCGGCCTTTACGAATCCTTTATCAAGCTTCAATATAATTTAAGCACTCAAATTAACAAGTAAGGTGCAAGCAATACAAGTATTACATGATTTGAGTCCTAAAACTACCCGGACGTAAGCATGATTGCAGATACGCACGGACTTTCGTCACCTCGTGCGTACGTAGCCCAACAATTAGCAGCACATAGCAATAAAATACCTATAGGGAAAATTCCCTCTTACAAGGTTAGGCAAGAGACTTACCTCGTGCAGAAGCTCACTTTTCGGTCCACAAATCTACTCTAAAGCCTCAAGTTGGTGCCGAATAAATCCGAAGCTAAACAAATGTATATAAATTGATCAACATACACTCACAAGTTCATAATCTAGATATTAGAGTAATTACCCAACCCAAATTGAAAGATTCCTAAAATTCACTCTCATGCTCATGTTCCCGGATTCCAAATTTTTTTAAATATAAATGTTAATCATAATTTCACGAACTCAAATATATAATTTCTACCTGATTCAATAACATTTTTGTGGTCTAATCCCAGTTTTATCAAAATCAAGGTTTTTTTCAACTAAACCCATGATTTCTACAATTTACATGTGAAGAATCTACCCAAAATTATGTATTAAACTCACATTTAGTAGAAGTCACTTACCTCAAGATGATAGACGAAAAAACCCTCTCCAAGAGCTCTAAAGTCAACTTCTCTAAGTGGAAATGAGGGACAAATGAGCCTATGTCCGTATTAAATGAACCTTACTGTCTCAGCGATTTTCGCACCTGCTATCACATTGTCGCACCTGCAGCTCCGCATTTGCGGACAAAATTATCGCAGGTGCGGACCTTGCCCAGGACTGCCACTCTCGCTTCTGCAGGCAAAGCCTCGCTTCTGCAGGCAAAGCCTCGCTTCTGCAAGCAAAGTCTCATTTCTGCGAGCCCGCTACTGCGGCAAATGGGTCGCGCCTACGCACCCAGGCTGACTGACACCCTTCCACTTCTGCAATTGCCTTCCTCGAACCTGCGAGTTCGCAGGTGCGATACCTGCTCTGGTTCTGCGACCACTGACCAGTCCACGCCAGGCCGCTTCTACAGTCATTGGCTTGCCTCTGCGAGCTCGCACCTGCGATATATTTTTCGCAGGTGCCATTGCACCAGAATTGCTGCTGCTTCAGCCATGGCTCCAAGTTCAACCATATTCCTCATATCGTCCAAATAGCACCAGAGGACTCGTCCAACATACCAACAAGTTTGTAAACATAGAACAGACTCGCTCAAACCGTCGGAACGCGTAAAATAACATCAAGACTAAGAATCGCACCCCAAACCAAATCGAATCAACTTATGAACTTCAAGTTCTTCCAAGTTACTCCGAATGCGCCGAATCATACTTAAACTACTCGAAATGACACCAAATTTTGCATGCAAGTTCCCAAGCTCGGAATCCCAAACGGGCCCCAATAACACCAAAACCTACTCCAAACCAAACTTAAAGAACTTGAAAACCTTCGATGTGCTAACTTTCAACATTATCTGCCAAAATACTCCTGGGTCATTCAAAACCTGATCTGAACTTACACCCAAGTCCAAAATCATCAAATGAACTTTTTGGGTCCGTCAAATCCCGATTACAAGGTCGTATGCTCAAAACATTGACTCAAGTCAAGCTTAACCCTTTAAAGTCACTATTAAGGAACTAGGTGTTCCGATCCGAACTTAGGCCCAAGTTCAAAATCATCAAACAAACCTATTGGGACTATCAAATTACGGTTCCAAGGTCGTTTGCTCAAAATTATTGACTCAAGTTAAACTTAACCCTTTTAAGTCACTATTAAGGAACTAAGTGTAACGATTTCAACCTGAACCCTTCCAAACCCGATCTATCCATCCTTGCAAGTCATAAAATTGTAAAAGCAAATACAAGGAGTCTTATTTAGGGGAACGGGGATCTTGAAAGCAAAATAATTGGTCGGGTCGTTACACTTTGTAACTTTTAAAAATAAATTTATTTTATCATTTATTTCTTTTTATTTTTAAAAAAAAATTATATTTGAATCTCCAAATTTGTTGGAGGTTTTTCTAAAATTTGACTTTTGTTAAATTTTTGTTATTACACTTGGCATCATCACATTGATTTGTTTCTCCAATTATATATAGATCGATGTTGTTTGAATTTTGATGAATAAAACTGTTTGCTCAAAAGTTATCGTGTGCTTTATGAGTGCAAAACAATACAAATAAATTACGAGAAAATCATAGCAAATCGTAATAATCCACTGGACCAAGCGAAGAACATGAAAATAAGTANGAAGAAGACCCTTTTTCTAGGGCTTCCACTCTTAGTATTTATAGATGTGAGCTTCGTGAGCTGGCAATAAATGGTCGTGGCCATGCTGAGGTTCTGTCCCCATGGGGGAATGAATGGGTCGTGCCCTCGTAGATTAAATCGGACAAGAGTTGAATCCTGTTATGAATAAGTGGCCATACCACTTATTAATTATGGATTAGCTCAAGACGAGATTAACTCCGTTAATTACCGTGAGATCGAATTCTGGCCCATACAGTTAGTCCCTCCGCTTATTGATGTCGTGTTTCGATCGAGCTCGATGAGCGGACTTCATCGATTGTGATTTGAAAAAACTCGAATAAGGGGGTCGACTATTGCTTCGATCGAGACTGAATCCTTTTTGGTGATAGACCGAACCTTGTGGAATGTCATCGTTGTGTTATCAAATTACCAATTCGCCATATAATCAAGACGGAATGCCTCTCCTCGGCGAAGATATATGACGTTTTAACACAATTTGAGCGAGACTGAGCTTCGTTACGTTCTGGTCCTCGCATCTGTTTGGGATCATAGTCATTGACGACGAGGGATGGGCCGTACGCGATGCGGCCATGGGAATAAGTATGCACCGAGTACGTATTTGGTCACGTCCAGAATTTTGAAGCCGTACGACACATTCTTTCAGTGCTTGCAGGCTATTGCGATTATTCCAACGGCGAAACATTGGCGGATGGCCGAGAAGTTTCTTCGTGGAGCTTGTCATAATGACGCATGCTTCGGTCGAACTGAACCGTTTTACAGTTGGTCGTGCAGTTAATGATGGCTATTGGGTTTCGCGAAAGCCATTTACGTTGCCTATAAAGGTGGGTTGAGGCATTCATTTCTCATATCTTTATTGTTCATCTGAGAGAGATTCTGAAGAAACTTTTTCGTTCTGCTAATTCATCTTCTCCTTTCTTTCCTTGATTGTGATAACCTTTGTATTGCCCACCGAATTCTATCCCTTTCTCTTTAGTAGATCAACAATGGCAGGCAGTTCTTCCCACGATGCTCTTCCGATGAATTTTTCGGTCAATTCTCCGGTAGTTGAAGGGCCACCTCCGGTAATGGGAGGTGCAGAACAGATAGAGACCGGAGAAGTTCCATCGTTTGACAAGCTAGTTCCTCAGCCCGGAGGTCCGGCGATTGATTTCATCATCGACGGTGGAGAGGACCCGGTGGATGAAGCCCCGTTAATGGGGGAAATTGGGGTGGCCCGATTACAGGAACAGGGGGTCATCCCCACCCATGCAGACATCGTTCTCGCTAGAAGCGAGGAGAGGGTCCACACCGACCACAGAGGATACTGTATTTTTTATGCCTATCCCTTCAGGTTGGGGTTTAAGATTCTGCTCCCAATGCTGGTGGTGGATTTCTGTCGATATTATGGGGTATGCCCGGGTCAGCTTGCTCCTTCTCTTTACAAGTTGCTTGCCATGTTAATCAAGTACACGGAATTGGCCCGTAGGGAGGTCATGCTACAGCATGTGCTTAGTCTCTATGCTCCCCAGAGAGTCTGTGGCACTATGATTCAGGCGTGCCCTCGTGGGTCGAGGGGCCTAGTCATAAGATTGGATGACGAGGTTGACCTTTGCCCTTTCGAGCACTTATTTTATATCAGGACCAGGCAACTGGTGGCGGATGCTACTGGGTTCCCAGAGGCTTGGAACCATGCACGTAAGTTTTTTAGTGGTTGAATTCCCTTTTCTTCCCCTCTTTATGATTCGTGATCATGAGCGTTAACTCGTGTCATTTTTTGTAGCCGACAGGTCACCGCCGGCCCCATTTCCTTGGATACGTGAGTGGGTCGAGGCCGTACTCCTCCATACAGCGAGGATTCGCACATGGGCATCTTTCTGGGTGAGGCATGGTCGTAGGCCCGCAGCCGGTGAGAATTCGACTTCTACTTTTTCCTTCTGTTTAGTCCCTATTTACTAACTTTGTTTTTCTGTGATTAGGAAGGGCACGCTACGTCAGGGCTCCTTATCTGGTATTTCGTAGGCCTGGCGCGACTGCTCGGCTTATTGTAGCACCGGTGCCGTTCCCAGTACCGAGGGCGGCATCGGTTGAATCTTCAGCAGCTCATTCCCCAGTACGGGCTGCATTTCGGGTCGAGGGGATGTCGGGAGCTATGCGCCCTAGGGTGGAGTCGCCCTTAAATGAGTTGGATGAGGAGGAGGAGGAGGAGAGGCCGTTGGTAAGGCAGAGGGTTGCGTTCACGCTATCTCTTCCTGTGGTGATTAACTAGGACTCCCCCTCAGCAGATACGGAGAGGAGTGCGGCTGCGACATCTGGCCTTGATGGCGGACAAACAGTGGGGTTTGCCCCGGTTGTCTCAGGACATGATGATACCGTCGCTTCGGTGACTCAATTGGTGGTTCCAGTCGCTGAGATGGGAGGTAGTTCCTCAGTGGGTGTTATTGTTGGTGAACCAAGCACTCCTTCGGCGGCTATGGTGGGTGCCTCGACCTCGTGGGCGGCAGGAGGAGGAAGTGATGCTGGAGGAGACAGATACGAGTCCGAGTCTGACTTGGATCCTGATGACGTCTGTATGATTCAAGAAGGTCTCACCAACTCAA
Organism: Nicotiana glauca; assembly: GCA_026770625.1. Taxonomy (NCBI): domain Eukaryota; kingdom Viridiplantae; phylum Streptophyta; class Magnoliopsida; order Solanales; family Solanaceae; genus Nicotiana; species Nicotiana glauca. The sequence goes on along the minus strand of MU782990.1, from coordinate 82,889 downwards.
CGGTGCGTGCCGAGGGGCGATCTCGCTTCATTGAGGTTCCCGCGGAGTCGAACTTATTGCTCCAGGGGAATAGCTTGGTGCCGCTATTTGAGGTGCTATGCTCGAAGATCGAGAACACGTCGTTGAGGGTCATCACAGATATCGGACTGATGAATGAAGTGGCCGTGATGGGCCTGAGGGTGCGTTACTACGACCTTAGTTCATTTTTTCCTTGCCTTAGTTTATTCTTTACCATAATCGTTGTTTTTGCTTTGCAGTCTTATCTGCTGGAGGTGGAGAGCATCCACCGAGCCCACATCCGCTCGGGGGTCTTTTTGCGGGCACTGGAGAAGTATAGTTGCTGCCGAGACCGGTGCCGGGAGATGCGCGAGCGCTTGAGGAACAACCCCCGTAGCCGGGCCTTGGTCGAGGAGCTGGCGAGGTGGGAGCTTTAGGTGCAGTAAGCACTTGGCAGAACGCGCGCCCTCGAGGAGCAGCTTCGTCAGAAGGACGAGGAGCTTGAGGTGGGAAGGTGGGACGCAGCTGAGAGGGAGCGCGAAGATCAGGCCAAGGCAGCGGAGGCCGCTGCGGCATGTAACGGGAAGGTGGCCGCATTGGAGGGTGAAGTCGAGACTTTGAGGCAGCAGGCGAGGACCGCTTCGACGAAGGCTGCAAGGTTGGAGAAGGCGCTTCGTATTCATGAGAGGGAGTGGGGGTTGGAGAGAGCTGCCGCGGCCTTTAGAGAGGTGGGGCTAGATGACCGCATTGGGGTCTTTGAGCGGGACGCCCAAGCCATGGCGGATCAGATCGCAGCCTTGGAGGGGGAGAATCAACGCCTACGGGACCAGGCCGGCCCTTCCAACCAGGCTCGTGAACTTTGGGTTTTTGACGAGGCCCAACGCGATATATATAAGAATTTGTGGGAGGCCAGTATTGTGATCGAGGCTGCTTTCGAGGAAGCATGTCAGAAGGCTCGTGAGGCCCGTACCGACTGTGGCTTTGACGCGGCGACGCCAGAGGTTGGCAATGGTGCAGATGATGGCGCAGATGGTGCCGAGTAGAAAGATTTGTTGTATATTTTTTTTGTTTCGCTCGCCGCTTGGCGTTTTAGGTGTTTTTTGTTTTTCTTCTCTTTTTTTTATTGACCGGCCTTGGCCGGGTGTAAGCGGGGATGACCCATCATTGACTTTGTAAATATATAAATTTTCTTTTCTATTGCCTGCCTTTTGCTTGTTTTGTGTCTTTCCTTTTTCCCCCTTAGACTTTTCTTTTGCGCGTGTTACAAGGGGTGATTTTCTGAGTTTGACTTTGGTAGGCATGTTAATTTCTGGTTATTAGCGGCCTTGCTTCTTCGACTCGGTGCAGGCGAGTCTTAGCCATTATTTGGCGATAGCGGCGCTTAGCCTTAGTCCCAGTTCGGACGCGGTCAAACTACCGGTCGTGATGGTAAAAAATGTGGCCTTGTAGTTTGACCGGGGCCGAACTTTACGTGGCCCGAATCTTAATTCGAGTTGGGAGTACTTACTTGAATGGCGAGGGTGCCTATCATGCGCTTCGATTCGTTGGAGGTCGGGCTTTTCTTTCACTTATAAAGGCGTTTGGCCTGAGTCTCGGTTCAACTGTGGTTGAACTTGCTAAATTTAAGGACGAAGGTGTCCATCCTTACAGTTCGAGCCAGGTCGAGCTCGTTGGATTTAATGGCGAAGGCGCATAGCCTGAGTCTTGGTTCAACCGTGGTTGAACTTTATTGGCGAAGGCACGTAGCCGGAGTTCCAGTTCGACTGTTGTTGAACTTTGTTAAATTTGATGGCGAAGGCATATAGCCTGAGTCTTGGTTCAACCGTAGTTGAACTAATTGGCGAAGGCACGTAGCCAGAGTCCCTGTTCAACCGTAGTTGAACTTTTTGGTGGAGGCGCATAGCCTGTCTTGGTTCAACCATAGTTGAACTTGTTGGCGAAGGCGCATAGCCTGTGTCCCGGTTCCACCGTAGTTGAACTTTGTTAATTTTGATGGCGAAGGAACATAACCTGAGTCTTGGTTCAACCGTAGCTGAACTAATTGGTGAAGGCGAATAGCCTGAGTCCCGGTTCAACCGTAGTTGAACTTTTTGGTGAAGGCGCATAGCCTGTCTTGGTTCAACCGTAGTTGAACTCTGTTAATTTTGATGGTGAAGGCACATAACCTGAGTCTTGGTTCAACCGTAGTTGAACTAATTGGCGAAGGCGAATAGCCTAAGTCCCGGTTCAACCATAGTTGAACTTTTTGGTAAAGGCGCATAGCCTGTCTTGGTTCAACCGTAGTTGAACTAATTGGCGAAGGCGACTAGCCTGAGCCTCGGTTCAACCGTAATTGAACTTTTTTGGTGAAGGCGCATAGCCTGTCTTGGTTCAACCGTAGTTGAACTTGTTGGCGAAGGCGCATAGCTTGAGTCTTGGTTCAACTGTAGTTGAACTAATTGGCGGAGGCGAATAGCCTGAGTCCCGGTTCAACCGTAGTTGAACTTTTTGGTGATGGACCATAGCCTGTCTTGGTTCAACCGTAGTTGAACTAATTGGCGAAGGCGAATAGCCTGAGCCCCGGTTCAACCGTAGTTGAACTTTTTTTCTTTTTGGTGAAGGCGCATAGCCTATCTTGATTCAACCGTAGTTGAACTTGTTGGTGAAGGCGCATAGCCTGTGTCCCGGTTCAACCGTAGTTGAACTAATTGGCGAAGGCGAATAGCCTGAGTCCCGGTTCAACCATAGTTGAACTTTTTGGTGAAGTCGCATAGCCTGTCTTGGTTCAACCGTAGTTGAACTAATTGGCGAAGGCGAATAGCCTGAGCCTCGATTCAACCGTAGTTGAACTGTTTTTTGGTGAAGGCGCATAGCCTGTCTTGGTTCAACCGTAGTTGAACTTGTTAGCGAAGGCGCATAGCCTGTGTCCCGGTTCAACCGTAGTTGAACTAATTTGCGAAGGCGAATAGCCTGAGTCCCGGTTCAACTGTAGTTGAACTTTTTGGTGAAGGCGCATAGCCTGTCTTGGTCCAACCGTAGTTGAACTAATTGGCGAAGGTGAATAGCCTGAGCCCCGGTTCAACCGTAGTTGAACTTTTTTTTTTGTGAAGGCGCATAGCCTGTCCTTGTTAAATCGTAGTTGAATTTGTTGGCGAAGGCGCATAGCCTGTGTCCCGGTTCAACCGTAGTTGAACTTTTTGGTGAAAAACGCGGCCTGTCTAGGTTCAACTATAGTTGAACTAATTGGCGAAGGCGAATAGCCTGAGCCCCGGTTCAACCGTAGTTGAACTTTTATTTTTGGTGAAGGCGCGTAGCCTGTGTCCCGGTTCAACCGTAGTTGAACTTTTTGGTGAAAAACGCGGCCTGTCTTGGTTCAACCGTAGTTGAACTAATTGGCGAAGGCACATAGCCTGAGTCCCAGTTCAACTATAGTCGAACTTGATGGCGAAGGCGCATAGCCTGAGTCTTGGTTCAACCGTAGTTGAACTTTTTGGCGAAGGCACATAGCCTGAGTCCCAGTTCAACTGTTGTTGAACTTGGTTAAATTTGATGGCGAAGGCACATAACCTGAGTCGGTTCAACCGTAGTTGAACTAATTGGCGAGGACACGTAGCCTGAGTCCCATTTGAACTGGGTTAAATTTGATGGTGAAGGCACATAGCCTGTCTTGGTTCAACCGTAGTTGAACTAATTGGCGAAGACACGTAGCCGGAGTCCCAGTTCAACTGTTGTAGAACTTTGTTAAATTTGATGGCGAAGGCATATAGCCTGAGTCTTGGTTCAACCGTAGTTGAACTTATTGGTGAAGGCGCATAGCCTGTCTTGGTTTGTGGGTTTTTGAGAGCTGAAGCTCGATTTTGATTCGAGATCTTGAGCAGCTTAATCGTTATCTTCCCAATCGGGGTATGTAGGCTGTCTTGAAGCGATTCTCGATTCGAGATTCCTCCGTGCCGGTTTCCGGCTGGAGCCCTTATCAGGGATGTGGGAGATCTCTTCCGGAGATTCTCCCTAAAAGGGGGCTTCTTCTTCTTGTTTGCACTATCCGATAGATGAGAGACAGAGGAATTGGATCTCGATTCGAGATCTTTGAGTTCCATCGGTCTGATATGACGCTTTGGCTTGTTTGAGCTGGGTTGTTCTTCCTTTTCAGGTGTTTCTTTCCTTTTGGTCCATGGAAGAACTACGCGATTTTGCTATGAAATCCCCACAGACGGCGCCAAATTATTTGCTCAAAAATTATCGTGTGCTTTATGAGTACAAAACAATACAAATAAATTACGAAAAAATCATAGCAAATCGTAATAATCCACTGGGCCAAGCGAAGAACATGAAAATAAGTGCTCAAAATTAAGAGGAGAAACATTAAAAGCCTTTATTGATAGTGTGGAGTTGGTCTGCCTCTCCATGGAGAGGTTCAGAGCCTTACAATGGTGTTCCTTTTCCCATAATATGGGTATTGTTGTGTGTTTTTTCTCTCTCGGGAATAGTGGCGAAGAAGCCCCCCTTCTAGGGCTTCCACTCTTAGTATTTATAGATGTGAGCTTCGTGAGCTGGCAATAAATGGCCGTGGCCACGCTGAGGTTCTGTCCCCATGGAGGAATAAATGGGACGTGCCCTCGTAGATTAAATCGGACAAGAGTCGAATCCTTTTATGAATAAGTGGCCATACCACTTATTAATTATGGATTAGCTCAAGACGAGATTAACTCCGTTAATTACTGTGAGATCGGATTCTGACCCATACAAAAACTTTTATTAAATTAAAGGGAATTATATATCACCAAGACTTTAGGTACTGTGGGCGTATTAAGGTTGAGGAGGTCGTGGGAGCGATGCGCAAGATGAGTTAAGGCAAAGCGACCGGACCAGACAAGATCCTAGTAGAATTTTGGAGGTATGTGGGTAGAGCAGGCTTGGAATGGCTGACTAAACGCACTTATTGTCTGACATCTGAATAATTAAGATTCAGACTTCCATTAATTACAAACAAATGAGGCCTAACTTTATCCTAAATTGCCAAGTGGCCTATTGTGAGGTTGCCACTTAACTTAATATGAAGGTTTTTTTCTCTTCTTTAAATAATATATAGACTTTCTCAACCAACTCCAAAGAAAGATAATATAAAATATAAAACTATATTAACGATTGGTGATAAAGGCAGCAAAGATGATTGAAAAAAATTTCTTATCACTTTTTAATAATAAATATAATAAATATTTAAACTATATATAAAAAGAATAGTTTGGAGCTTCTAATGTTGTGAGGCCTAAAGCGGCCGCTTTAACGGCGTGGGGTTAAGCCACCTCTGATGTTCTACGACAGGTTAACCACTTATAATCTCCTCGTCTATGCTCTACCATCTAATTCTCCGAGACGAATTGAAAAAAAGAGAAATAAGAAAAGAATAACTAAATTACCCGGTCCCCTAATACATTAATTAATTCCACCGCGCGAATTTTATCTATCGTCTCAAGGAGGGTCTCTCCGCAACGTTGCGTGCAAAATGATCTTCCTTAATCTGGATCCAAAAAATTACGTATTAACTTTGAAATGAGAAATTTGGCTATTCCTATAATTTCTCCTACTCGGAATTGTAGAAGATGGACCATATATAAATAGTTCCTCTTTCTTTTTTTCCCTTTGTTTTGGCTGTTATCGCAATATTAACCCATCGAAACGCCCTTTCGGAAAAATTAATGCTCTTAAATCTTTTTCCTGTATTTGAATAATTCGATGTAAAGTAATTAGCAGTCGAAATAACATGTGTTCTTTGCTAAATTTTGTATTTCGGTATATATATACTCTTGTCGTAAATAATACAAAGTAGATTCTTTGAAAAAAGTAAAGGAAAAAAAAGAACTTTTTTTACAAGCTTAGATCTAAATCTATCCCATGCAACTGTATATGCGTTGCTGGGCTAGCAGTTACAAAACTGAAATCATACAAGATCCTATCTTTCTCTTGTTCATCCAATATCTGCTTGCTAGCAAATCTGTATGTAATTCCATGTTAAATTCTTGAAAATCCCAATTATAAAGCTGCTGCTTTATAAGGATATTTCATGAATTAGCTCAATGGATCCTTTTCCATTTTTTAAGGCCTATGTCCACAACCTATAGGCATGCCAAACCTTTAGCTTCAGATCCTTTCATAATTCTAAGCCTTCTACAAGAGTTAATGAACATATCCCATGGTACATCTCCAACTAGCATCCAATCACCATCCTTGTCTTCATATGTTGGTGCATAATCAGATCCATTGTATCCTTCTCTTTCTGTGTATACTCCTGAAATAAAATTAAACACAAACACATTAGATTATATTCTAAGCCTAGAAATTAAATAATATCACAATTATATTTGTCATTCTAGGGTACTCTTTATAAGTTAACTGAACTTACCAATGGTGCACTTGAACATGTTTTGTAAAGCCTTGAGTAGCTCTGGGTAACTGTTGTAAACCTTAAGGTCAATTTTCCTTAAGTAAGGTGCTCCATCCATGCTAACTTTTAAGTACATCCCTGAGGAATTATCAGACTCGGATTTCTTGACTTGTAACACATTCTTTCTGTAAGATCGAACTGGTGGCCAGCCAATAACTTGTGCTCTGAATTAACAAAACAAAATTCTTGTTAAAACCCAATTTATATAATTAAGAATCAAATCAAGTCAACCAAGAAGGCAAAAAAAAAAAAAGGAACTTTAAAAATACTCAACAACACTTACTTTGGTGCTGGGGCTGAGTCTTGTTCATTTTCTTTTCCACTAGATGAGTTATCCATCTCTGATGATGTTCTTTTCTTGCTATATTTAGCACTAGTAGAAGCAGAAGAAGATTGTTTCTCTGTTTCATCTATTCCAGGCAAACCTAATCTTAGTTCAGTTGCCTCAAGATTGAGATCCCTCGATCTTTCCATCTCCACACAACTTATAAATAGTAATTGTCTTCCCCGGCGACGATGAATAATTGCTGACTTCTGGCAGTTATGCAAATGAAGAGTTGTTTTGCAAATTGGCAAGTTGGGAATGATGAATTATGAGGAAGGGGGGATATAATTTTATAGGATGAGAAAGGCGAGACAATATCTAGGCGAGTTATTCTCCGTGTGTGCATGACGGAAAATGAGTCTTACACGCTACTTTGTCATACGCGCCTTGTTGTTGCCAATTAAGTGGACAGTGTGTTGAATACGCACGTTCACTGCGAGTTTTTGGACAAAGGTTTACGCTTCGTGAAACTCAAATTTTCATGCACATCTATCGGTGTCGGTCACATGAGCGACAATGTTGGGTCGACTGAACTAAGATGAGGGAACATAAGAGCGACACTCCACGCCAGTATTGAAATAAGTGGTCCAGAAATAAACAGAGTTATGGTTCAAAACTCGTAAGATTAAAATTTTGGATACACTCTGTATTTATCGTTCCAGTTCCTTCCATTACACCCATTTGATAGCATACGAATAAGTAACGTGAAAATAAATGAAGGATATACGCATAAGCGGATTCATGATTTAAGGTTTATGGATTCCTATTATAATTTTAAATTAATATACAATAATTATTGGGTTTATATTTTATAAATATTTAATAAATTTCTTAATATAAATACAGAATCTACGCTAAAGTTATTAGGTTCTCCGGAATCCGTATTGTATATGCTGTAGGTCAGCCCCTGCATATACGTAATGTGACATTGTGACAGGCCTCAGGGCCGGAGCTAGCAGTAATTTTAGCACTGTATTCATGTTATTAAATATATATAAATTATTAATTTAAAATTTAACAAATTAAATATGTTACTCCAATACATTATAAACTTAAATTCACAAACTTTAAATGACTTTTGGATGACAAAGGATAGAGGCGGATCAAACACCATGGAAGATGGGTTCGGTGGATGTCGGTTGATGGGTTATAGGGCATGGGGGCCATATGGGTTGCAATTATTAATTGGGACCTACCAATTGAAATTGATAAGCATCCTTTTTTTCTATTTCCACGTAAATTATAGGTGAATGTCTGAAATGTGAACAGAAACGAATGAGTATATGCCGGTAGACATAGACATGTGCATGGTCAGCTCAATAATACTTTACGCCTACGTCTAAACTTTTGCTTAATTAGAAAGAGGGGGGTCTGCACTTTAAGTATACGTATTAAATTGAATAATTAAGGAAATCAGATTAGTTTAATACTTCTAAAAACAGTAAGAACAAAATGATAAATTAACTCTTAATTAGCAGATTGTTCACTTTGTTAGATAATGCCACCTTCAGTTCATTCCTTGTTCTATTTAATTCCCTCTAACTCCGCTACAGATAAGGGTCGATTTAGTGGAAATTCCACCAACTTTTTAGTTTTTTTTTCTCGCCCACAGTAAAGATTTCATCAGAATTACTAGATCAGCATATGCCTAACTAATTAATAAATTGACATGAAATAGAATTAAAAGAAAAAGGTCTACATGATTTTTGTTCACGGTGCTTTTATTTGGAAGCTTAATAATTTAACCTGACACTACTGTTATAGCTTATTCGTATATAACAGCAATATTTACTATACATATACTACTGCGTTAAGATTTCTAACAGAGTTAAAGTCGCTTCAGTAAACCAAGTTAAAAGGAATTTTGATAAAGAGAAACAAAGTATAAGTTTGTACAGAATTAGGAAGGGCACGCTATCGTGGGGGTTAATTTTTCTTTCCCACATTTTATATAGTATTAAGAGTTTAATATATATCCTTGACAAGTTTTCCTGGTACATATTTACATTAATCTGTTGCAAAACTATGGGAAAATTGGTACACGAAAAGAGAGGATTTGACATGACTCTCGTAAAGGTCGTTTGGTTTAAAATTAGGGTATTTCAATGTTATAATCCTGCGATTATGATTAGACTTACATGTCACCTCCTGAACCTGGGCTTGGACTTAATACGGTGCTCGGTACTTGACTATACGTGACCGAGAGAATCAACTGGCTCGCTGAATCAACATGTGAAATCATAACATATTGTATGTGAAAGATAAACTAACACATGCTGATATGCTAAAAGTCTAAATGATATAAATCAACGTGCGAAAATACTAATATAAGTCTGAAACATATCTGTAACCAACACTTCTTAACATAAAAAGCATGCGACTCTGTCTAACCGTTACTCTAGTCTATGAAGCCTTTAATGAAGTACTGAAAATACTGACCATCTGTAAATATCGAAAGACTGTAAAGTAATGATAATACCCCGACAGAACTGGGGCTCACCAAATAACTGGTACGAGAATCCAGGCACTCTGAAGCGTCAACCTGTAAATCGTTACCTTCATCGTGAGATACAGGCTCCGGGCGAAAGAAACGTCAATACATTTAAATTGCACTGGTATGTAAAGCAACTGAAAGATGTAAATACTAAAACTAAAACTAAACTGATAAATGATAACTGAACAAGGAAGTAAAGACATAAATACTCCCTATTCTAAATGATGAACCACCTGTTTATCTAAGTAGAAAATCTGAGGCCTCAGGCACAATATAAATGTGCAAAAAGTTGTGGCCTCGAGCCCAAGCATACGTATACATAATTGCGGCCTCAGACCCAAGTATACGTATACAGAATTGCGGCCTCAGGCCCAAAGATGTATAAATCATAAATTACGTCCTCGGGCCCAAAGATGCATAAACCATAAACTGCGGCCTCAAGCCCAAATACAAGTGTCTAAGGCTGAGAGTTTTTATGACCTTGCATTGTCTAGGACTGTGAGTTTTCCTGCTTGTACTGTCTAAGGCTTTGAGTTTTTATGGCCTTGCACTATCTAATACCGAAAGACAGAACTTTCATAAACTTAGTCAATTCTATCGAATCGTATGCACCCCCACTTTTCTTCTTGATTACCAAATAACTATTTTCACCTATATTTATTCCAATATGACTTCACATATCTAAAATATCATATTAATACTCATTTAACGCATGCACACCTAATCTGAATTTATGGAGTGTAACATTATCTTCCCCTTGGGATCATTCATCCTCGAATGATTGTCTCGATTGTAACTACGGCTATCTGTGGAACACATGCATACTAAACTTAATGAATACATGATTATTAACCTACTAAGGTAATAAACTGAATAGGTACTGAACTGAATGACTACTGAACTGACTGAATAATGAAAGACATGGAGATTATAATATAAGGTCTGAATAAAAAAGTTAGTTACCTTCAACATTCTCCAAACAACTGCCACCTAACAGAGCATAACATAAGCCTCCCAGAGCATCATTATATGCATAACATGAAACATATATGTGAATATTGGCCTGTCATGAATGCATGAATACTGAACTAACATGGATATATGAATATTGAACTGACACACACATTTGAGTACAGAATTGACATGAATATTAGAGCACTAAAATGACATCAATATCTGAGATATTGAATTGACATGAAGGTTATAACATGAGGTCTTAATATTGAATTTGAATGTTATAACATGACACGTGAAATATTGGGTATAAATCCACCAATTCTGGTGGAAACTCTACCTCATAAGCTACTTGCTCGATCCTTCACAGGATCCTATACGACCCGATTTATCTGGGACTGAGCTTTTCCTTCTTCCCAAATCTTGTAATACCTTTCATAGGCAAAACTTTCAAAAATACCCAATCATCAACTTAAAACTCTAGGTGTCTACGTCGCACGGCAGAATAAGACTTTTGGCAACTCTGAGCCGTCTTTAAATGCTCTTGAATTAATTTGACTTTCTCTATAGCCTGATAGATCAAATCTGGTCTGAACAACTTTGCTTCACCAACTTCGAACCTACCAATTCGAGATCTACACCTTTGCCCAAACAAAGATTCATATAGTGCCATCTTGATACTAGAATGGTAGTTGTTATTATAAGAAACTCAATAAGAGGTATATGATTATGTTCATTAACTTTAAAATTAAGGATATACCATTAAGTATCTGCATAGGGCACTCTAATTGGCCATCTGTCTGAATATAAAAAACTGTGCTGAGGTTTATTTTTGTGCCTAATCCTTTTTAAAAGGACTTCTAAAAGTTCATTGTAAACTGAGCACCTCGATCTGAAAAGATAGAAAATGGAGTCCCGTGCAATCGGACGATCTCCTGAATGTACAACTTGGCATAATCTTCTACTGAATCTTTGTTGGCAAGAAGTACTCTAACTTGGTAAGTCGGTCTACAATCACCCAACCAAATCATGTTTCCAACGTGAGTAAGATAATCCTATTATAAGGTACATATTTACCATCTCTACTCAAGAATATATGTATCCTGTGGTAAAATACCGGGTTTTCTGCTGCTGGACTTTCACTTATTAGTAATTTAGACACTTGGCCACAAAGTCTATGACGCTACTTTTCATGTCGTTCCACCAATAAATCCCCTTGAGCATGATATATCTTTGTGGAACCTGGATGGATAGAATACCTGGAATTAAGGGCTTCTAATATGATCCTCCCTCTCTAAGTCCATCTATGTCTAGAACACACAATCTGTCTTGGTACCTCAAAGTACCATCGTCTCCCCCTTGTTCAAAAGAAATCGTCTTACGCTTGTTAATCCCCTCTTTCAACTACAACAAGTAGGAATCATTAAATTGTTTCTCCTTCGTTTCGACTATAAGATACAAGTCCTGTTCTAGACAACAACTCCACCATCTTTGGGGTCCGAAGTCAAACTCTTAGCTTGGCTAGTGATGAACTTCTTTGACCATAGTTATCTCTTCTGCCTCTATCATGAGCTACGCTTTCCATACTTGATTATCTTTTAAGGTAATTCCTAAAAAGATTTATAGCATTATTGTGAACTAAGTCTTTGACCAGAACTCCAAAGATTAGATGTTGTGCAATGGCACTATCCTCGTGACACCTAAGTAGGCATGATTTTATAGTTTTTTTTTTCTTTTTTGTCCTACATATCTATCACGACCCAAATTCTCCCTCAGTAAATTGTCGTAACGACACCTAGTCTCTACGGCTGGGGAAGCCTAATATTTTTGCGGAAAATTAAATGAAAATAAAAAATTTGACAACTAATACTAATAAATACTTCAAATAAGCATTTGAGATGTTGCTCGGCATATACAATAATCAATTCTCGAAATATACACAACTTCCCCAAAACCCGGAACACCATAAGTCGCAAGCTTCTAAGAATCTCTAATTGTTCTATAAATAAGTGTCTAAAAAATTAAGAGAAGATTCGACATAAGGGGATAGAGGGGGACTCCGAGGTCTATGGACGCGGACAAATGTACCTTGACGTCTCTTGAATAGCAGTAACCGTGCAACTAGACTCGAGGCTGGTAGGATGTATCTGGATCTGCACATGAAAAACATGTGCAAAAGAGGTATGAGTACACCACAATGGTACCTAGTAAGTGCCAAGTCTAACCTCGGTCGAGTAGTGACGAGGTCAGGTCAGGGCCCTACTGGTGTGTGTGTGTGTGTGTATATATATATATATATATATATATATATATATATATATAAATATATAAAATAATACATAAGGAAATATCGCAATATAATAAAAAAGCTAAAATGTAATAAGAAATCACAAAAATAATGCAGTACATTGTACTGAATAACAACTATGGGATCTCCCGAAATACCGTCTCGTAGTCCCAAAAGTAAATGTGCGGGAGAATCTCCCGGGATACCATCCCATAGTCCTAAAGTAAATATGCAAGGGGATCCCCCATAATACAGTTTCGTAGTCTAAAAAGTAAATATGCAGGGGGGATTCTCCCGAAATACCATTCTGTAGTCCTAAAAGTAAATATGTAGGGGGATCTTCTAGAATACTGTTCCGTAGTCCCAAAATTAATACGCAACTCAAACAATAGAGATAACAGCTATAACATGAAATCCTACAGTTTAAACTAAGTACAAGTCAAAGATGAAGCAGGAAATCTACTAAGCATGTTGCACAGAGTTCAGATAAGCATTTAAGACACGTAGACATGCTATTCTAGGCTAAATAGGATAATTACACATGCTAGTATAACTCAATTAAAGTGAAACAGATTATTACTCAGTGAAAAACAGAGTCTTACAACAATAGCTCGTGTACGCACTCGCCACTTTATGTACACGGCACTCACATATCCAAACAGTGCCAATTCCTAGGAGAAGTTCCCCCACACAAGGTTAGGCAAGCCACTTACCTCGAACCAAGCTCAAATCAATCTAAAACAATGCTTATTCCACGAATATCCGACTCTGAATGGCCCAAATCTAGCCAAAATCAATTACATATCATAAATATAACTGCAAGAAACTAATCTAGCTAATAAAGTCAAAGCTAAAGAAAGAAATTGGAAAATCGCCCTAAAAGGTCTCCCTGTACCTACGTCTCGGAATCGGGTAAATGTTACAAAATATGATCAACCATTTACTCACGAATCCAACCATATAAGAATTACTCGAATCCGACCTCAAATCGCGTTTTAAAACTCAAAATTTTAGTCTAGGAAGTTTCTACCCATTTCCACCAAATTTCCAATTGAAATCCATGATGAAAATAGTAATAGATTCATTGAATATAGCCCATTCTGGGTTAGAATCACTTACCCCAACAATTTCCTTGAAGAACCTCGAAATATCGTCTCACACCGAGCTCTCAAGCCCCAAAATTAAAAATGGAAATCAAACCTCAAACTTGATCTTTTCTGTCCAATGATTCTGCATCTACGGACCAACATTCGCACCTGCGCACCCGCTCTTACGGATATCTTCTGCTTCTATGATCCCTCACGCTCCTGGCCCTTCCGTTTCTGCACTCTATCTTCCGCATCGGCGAGTGCGCAAATGCGGCTAGGCCTTCGCACCTGCGACCTCTGGCCTCTTCCTTCCAAATCGTACCTACGTCCCTTGTCTCGCTCCTCCGGGCTCGCACCTGCATTCAAGCTTGCGCATGTGCGATTACAACAAGTGTAGCAAACTTCAATCGTTCTCCCTAAAACTCAACTTGATCCATTAACCATCCGAAATACCTTCGAGCCCTCCCCCCGACCTCAACCACACAAACCAACAAGTCCTAAAACTCCATACAAACTTAGTCGAGCCCTCAAATCATCAACCAACGCAAAAAACACGAATCACCCTCTAATCCAAGCTAAATGAACTTGAAACTTCAAATTTCTACGACCGATGCCGAAACCTATCAAACCACGTCCGATTGATCTCAAATTTTGCACTCAAGTCATATTCAACATTACGGACCTACTCCAACTTTCAAAATCGGATTCCAACCCCGAATCAAAAAGTCCACTACCGGTCAAAATCTCCAAAAATTCAACTTTCGCCATTTCAAGCCTAAATCATCTGCAGACCTCCAAAACACAATCCATACACACCCCTAAGTCCAAAATCACCCAACGAAGCTAACTGAACCGATAGAACTCCATTCCAGAGTTGTCTTCACACAGTTCCGACTATGATCAAAATTTCTAAAACTTAAGCATCTGTTTAGGGACTAAGTGTCCCAAAACACTCCAAAAACCAAAATAAAACCTCCCAGGAAGTCACATAAGTAGAAAAAAATACAAGGGAAGCAGTAAATATGGGATCGGGGCTAATACTCTCAAAACAACTGGCCGGGTCGTTACATCCTCTTCCTCTTAAAACAATCGTTCATCCTCGAACGAGCATAGAGACATACCTGAACTGGTGAAAAGATGAGGATAATGGCTGCGCATATCCTGTTCGGTCTCCCAAGTCGCCTCCTCAACCGGCTGACCCCTCCATTGAACCTTCACTGAAGCAATTTTCTTTGACTTTAACTTTCGTACCTGCCTGTTCAAAATAGCCACTGACTCCTTAACATCAGATAGATCCTTGTCCAATTGGGAGTTGAAATCCACCACAATAGACAGATCACCGTAATACTTCCGGGTCATAGAAACGTGGAATACCTGATGGTCTCCTACTAGACTAGGAGGTAAGGCAAGCTCATAAGCAACCTCCCCAACTTGTCGCAAAACCTCAAAAAGACCAATGAACCTTGGGCTCAGCTTGCCCTTCTTTTTAAACCTCATAACACCTTTCATATGCAAAACCTGGAGCAAGACCCGCTCTCCACCCATGATGGCAATATCGCGAACCTTTCGATCCATATAACTCTTCTGTCTGGGTTGGGCTGTGCGAAGTCTATCCTGAATCACCTAAACCTTCTCCAATGCATCCTGAACCAAGTCTATACCCAATAATCTGGCATTGCTCCGCTCGAACCAACCCAACGGGGATTGACACCGCATACCATACAGAGCCTCATACGGTGCC
Source organism: Nicotiana glauca (assembly GCA_026770625.1). NCBI lineage: Eukaryota > Viridiplantae > Streptophyta > Magnoliopsida > Solanales > Solanaceae > Nicotiana > Nicotiana glauca. The sequence continues at coordinate 67,582 of MU782990.1, read as the reverse complement.
AACTAAATGCTGGACTGAAAATGTTGTTGCAGGCAAACTCCGCAAGTGGCAAGAGCTGATCCCAAGAACCTCCAAAATCCATCACACATACACGGAGCATATCCTCTAGAATCTGAATAGTGCGCTCGGACTATCCATCTGTCTGAGGGTGAAATGTTGTGCTCAACTCCACCCGAGTACCTAACTCCTGATGTACGACCCTCTAGAACCGTGATGCAAACTATGTACATAGGTCAGAAATGATAGATGTCGGTATGCCATGAAGCCTGACAGTCTTGCGGATATAAACTCGAGCTAGCTGCTCAGAAGAATAAGTAGTCATCACATGAATGAAATGAGCTGACTTGGTCAGTCTATCCACAATCACCCAAACTGCATCAAACTTCCACTGAGTTTGTGGGAGTCCAACAACAAATTCCATAGTGGTCCGCTCCTATTTCCACTCCGAAATCTCTAACTTTTGAAGCAATCCACCCGACCGTTGATGTACATACTTCACTTGCTGGCAATTTAGACACCGGGCTACATATTCCACTATGTCTTTCTTCATTCTATGCCACCAATAATGCTTCCTGAAGTCCTGATACATCTTTGTGGCACCTGGATGAATGGAATACTGCAAGCTGTGAGCCTCCTGAAGAATCAAATCATGCAATCCATCCACATTGGGCACACATAGCCTGCTATTCATCCTCAATGCACCATCATCTCCAATAGTGACCTCCTTAGCATCACCGTTCTGAATCGTATCCTTAAGGAAAAGCAGATGGGGGTCATCATACTAACGCTCCCTGATCGATCATAAAGAGAAGACTGAGAGACCACACAAGAAAAAACTTGACTTGACTCAAAAATATCCAATATAACAAACTGGTTAGCTACGGCCGGGACATCCAGTGCCAATGACCTCTCTACTGCTGGCAAATAAGCTAAGCTCCCCAAACTCCCTGCCCTGCGACTCAAGGCATCGACCACCATATTAACCTTCCCCGGACGGTACAAAATGATGATATCATAATCCTTCAGCAGCTCTAACCACCTCCGCTAGTACAAGTTGAGATCCTTCTGTTTGAATAGATACTGTAAACTCCGGTGATCAGTGTAGATCTCTAAAGGGACATCGTACAAATAGTGCCGCCAAATCATCAAGGCATGTACAATAGCTGCTAACTCAAGGTCGTGGACAGGATAGTTCTTTCCATGCACTTTCAACTTTCTGGACGCGTAGGCAATCACCCTATGATCCTGTATCAACACCGCATCGAGACTAATCCGCGATGCATCACAATAAACAGTATAAGACCCCAAACATGTAGGCAATACCAATACTGGGAATATAGTCAAAGATGTCTTGAGCTTTTGAAAGCTCTCCTCACACTCTTCTGTCCACCTGAATGGAGCACCTTTCTGGGTCAGCCTATTCATAGGTGCTGGAATAGATGAGAATCTCCCAACAAATAGATGATTATACCCCGCCAAATCAAGGAAGCTCTGTATTTTTGTAGTTGAGGACAGTCTGGGCCAACTGTACTGGGAGTATAGTCTAAGGTATCCCTCTCCAATCGCGGTAAACTTGTCGTAGCCAGCATCACGATCTTGGCGTGAAAATTAAGAATAGCATAATGGGGAGATAACCAGTCTATGCCCTAGATAACATCAAAATCTACCATGCTAAGAAATAATAAATTGTCTCTAGTCAGCAATCAAAGATGATTGATACACGTGGTCCACAACAAGAGAATCTCCCGCAGGAGCAGACACATAAATAGGGAAACTGAAAGAATCCAGAGATACGCCCAAATGCAGGGCAAAATAAGATGACACATAGGAATAACTGGATCCAGGATCGATTAGAACCAATGCATCTCTATCACAGACCGGAATAATACCTGTAATGACAAAGTCGGAAGCAACTGCCTCTGCATGAGCATGAAGAGCATAGTATCTAGCCTGGCCTCCCCCTCTAGGGCGACCTCTACCTCCCTAACCTCCACCTTGAGCTGGTTGAGTAGGTAGAGTAGTAGTTAGTGCTAGAATCATGGCCTAAGAACTCGATGGAGCATACGATGCCTGAGAAGTCTATAGAGGTGCACCTCTCCTAAGTTTGGGGCAATCCCTCACCATATGGTGAGTGTTGCCACACTCAAAACAAGCTCTGGGAGGGTGTGACTGCTGTGGCTAGCTCGGTCCAGGTCTACTAGACTGACCGCTGAAAGTGCCCCATACAGGAGGCACACTAGATACGGGCAGTGCATAATAAGGCTCTTGGGGTCTAGGAGTAGATGGAATACCACCGGCGGCTGGAAGACCTGAATGAATGGGGCGACTCACATAGCCCCTACCATGTCGAACTATAGTTGGGGAATGAGCACCAGAATACGCCAGCCTCTCGAGACCTCTTTGCCTCTCTCTCCTCCCTCTCCCGAGCAAGCATGCCCTCTACTCTACTAGCAATACTCACAACCTGCTGGTATGAGATATCCATATTTACCTCTCGGCAATGCTAGCTCTGATACTGGGATGGAACCTCTCAATAAACTGACGTACCCTTTCTCGAACTGTAGAAACCAAGGTCGGTTCATGTCGAGCCCAATCACTGAAACGAAGTGCATACTCTGATACAGTCATAGTCCCCTAGCGCAGTATCTATGAGTATCTGGGGAACATACTCCCTCAAAAACATGTTCGAGAACTGATTCCATATAAGTGAAGTTGCCTCAGCCAGACTGTCCAACTCATAAGCGCGCCACCACTAATAGGCTGCTCCTCTAAGCTAAAATACAGTGAAAGAAACCCCACTCGACTCTATTATGCCCATAGTGCGGAGGATACGATGGCACTTCTCCTAAAATCCCTGAGCATCCTCTGATTCTAGGCCACCTAAAGAAGGAGGATGGTACTTCTTGTACCTCTCGAGCCTACGTTGCTCCTCCTTAGAAACTACTGCCCTACCCTCGGGCTGAATTGAGGCTGCAGGTGGCACCAATATGACCTCGTGAATCTGATTAACCTGAATCCACTGCTCTAAGGTGTGGGCAGAGGGAGTCTATACTCCTCCCCAGCCTGAGATGTGGCTGGAGAAAGGGGAATCAACCCTGCATGAGCTAGAGTACCGACATGCTCAGGAATTGTGCAAGGGTCTTCTGAAGAGCTGGTGTAGTAGTAGTAGACATCTCAGTTTCTGCTCTCCGGCTGGAGCTACAGGTGGCTCCTCTGTAGTAGCTTGCTCGGGGTCTGGCTGCACCACATGGGTGTCCTCGGCCTCTGCCCCGACCTCTGGCGGCTCTAGTAGGGGACGCGAGTGCTTGGTCATCTCTGGCTGCATGTGTCCTCACCATCTGTGAGAGAATAGAAGACAGAAGTTTAGAATTTCAAAGTCAACAATTTCAGACGACAAGGAATCAAAAAAAGTAAAATTTTCCTAACAGTTCCATAGCCTCCCGAAGATAAATACGGACGTCTCCGCACTGATCCACGAGACTCTACTAAACATGCTTGTGACTTACGACACCTATGAACCTAGAGATCTGATACAACTTATCAAGACCCAAATTCTCCCTCCGAGAATTACCGTGATGGCACCTAGTCTCAACGACAGTAACGGATAACAGATAATATACAAGTGGAAAACATATAGTAACAGATAATTTAAATAAGCATTTGAGATGCCTCTCGGCATATACAATAATCAACTCTCGAAATATACACAACTTTCCCAAAACCCGGAACATCGTAAGTCACAAGCTTCTAAGAATTTCTAACTGTTCTACACATCAATTTCTAAAGAAATAAGAGAAGAGTTGACATAAGGGGATAGAGGGGGACTCCGAGGTCTGCAGACGCGGGTAGATGTACCTTGAAGTCTCCTGAACAGCAGCAGCTATGCAACTAAACTCGAGGCTAGTAAGAGGTACCTCGATCTGCACACGAAAAATATGTGCAGAAGAGGCATGATTACACCACAATGATACCCAGTAAGTGCCAATCCTAACCTCGATCGAGTAGTGACGAGGTCAGGTCAGGGCCCTATTGGCATATATATATATATATAAAAAGACAGAAGGAAATATTACAATACTAAAATAAGGCTGAAATGTAACAAGAAGGAAACCACATTAACAATGTAGTACAATGTACAGAATAACAACAGGGTGATCTCACGAGATACCATCTCGTAGTACAAAAAGTAAATGTGTAGGAGGATATCAAGGGATACCGTCCTATAGTATCAAAGTAAATATGCAGGGGGAATTCTCTCGGAATACCGTTCCATAGTCCCAAAAGTAAATATGCAGAGGATCTCCCAGAATATCGTTCCATAGTTCCAAAAGTAAATATACAGATCAAATAATAGAGATAACAGCTATAACACAAAATCCTACAATCTAGACTAAGTACAAGTCAAAGATGATGTAGGAAATCCACTAAGCGTGCTGCACAGAGTTCAGATAAGTATTTAAGACACGTAGACATGTTATTCAAGGCTAAACATATAATTACACATGCTAGTATAACTCAATTAAAGTGAAACTGATTATTACTCAGCCAAAAAATAGAGTTTTACAACAATAGCCTGTGTACGCACTCGTCATCTCACGTACACGATGCTCACATATCAAAATAGTATCAAATCCTAGTGGAAGTTCCCCCACACAAGGCTAGGCAAACCACTTACCTCGAATCAAGCTCAAATCAATCTGAACAATGATTTTTCCACGAATACCCAACTTTGAGTGGCCCAAAACTAGCTAAAATCAATTACATATCATAAATATAACTACAAGAAACTAATCTAGCTAACGAAATCAAAGTTAAAGCAAGAAATTGGAAAATTGCCCTAAAAAATCTCCCCGGGCCCATGCCTCGAAAATGGGTAAAAGTTACAAAATATGAACTACCAACTCACGAGTCCAACCATACAAGAATTACTCGAATCCTACCTCAAATCGCCCTTTAAAACTCAATTTTAGTCTAGGAAGTTTCCACCATTTCCCCCAAATTTCCAACTCAAATTCCTAGGTAGATGATGAAAATAGTAATAGATTCATGGAATATAGCCCAATCCGAGTTAGATCACTTACCCCAACAATTTCCTTGACAAAACCTCAAAAAATTATCTCACACCGAGCTCTCAAGTCCCAAAATTGAAAATGCGAATCAAACCCTTAAACTTGATCTTTTCTGCCTAGCGATTCCGCATCTGTGATCGAGCAGTCACACCTGCGATACTGCACCTACGGAATTTCCTTCGCAGGTTCAAAAAAGACTTAAAGGCCTGGGTCCGCATCTGCAAGCAATGGGTCGCACCTGCGCGCCCGCTCCTACGGATATCTTCCGCTTCTACGATCACTTACGCTCCTGGCCCTTCCGTTTCTGCACTCCATCTTCCGCATCTGCGATTGCGCAAATGCGGCTATGCCTTTGCACCTGCGACCTCTGGCCTCTTCCTTCCAAACTGCTCCTACGTCTCCAGTCTCACTTCTGTGGGCTCGCACCTGCGGTCAAGCTTGTGCAAGTATGATTACAACAGGTGCAACAAACTTTAGCCATTCACCCAAAAACTCAACTTGATATGTTAACCATCCCATATCAATCCCAGGCCCCCCGGACCTCAACCAAACATACCAATAAGTCCTAAAACTCCATACGAACTTAGTCGAGCCCTCAAATCACATCAAACAATGCTAAAAATATGAATCACCCTCCAATCTAAACTTAAGAAACTTGAAACTTTAAATATTTTCGACCGATGCTGAAACCTATCAAACCACGTCCGATTGACCTCAAATTTTGCACACAAGTCATATTCAACATTACGGACCTACTCCAACTTTTGAAATCGGATTCCGGCCTCGATATCAAAAGTCCACTACCGATCAAAATCTCTAAATCAGCTATAGAGCTCCAAAACACAACACAAACACGCCCCTAAGATCAAAATCACCCAACGGAGCTAACTGAACCGACAAAACTCTATTCCGGAGTCATTTTCACACAATTCTGACTATGATAAAAATTTATAAGACTTAAGCCTCCGTTTAGGGACTAAGTGTCCTAAAATAATCCATAAACCCAAATGAAACCTCCCGGCAAGTCACATAAGTATAAAAAGATAAGGGGAGTCAGTAAATGGGGGATTGGGGCTAATACTCTCAAAAAGACCGATTGGGTCGTTACAATATCTCATGCTAACTATTCGGGTTTCAAATCTCAAACTAAACTTACTGACAACTTTCACGTCTCCCCCTTAGACCAAAGGTTACAGTCTTGTACTTTTCGATCCTTCTTTTTATTGGGATCCGAATAACTTTCTTTATTTTCTGCAATTCTTTTCACTTTACGTAAATGATGACTTCATCTTCTAACTTACTTCTGAGCAATCTTTCTTATTAGGAAAATCTAAATTACTTACATAAACAGAAAGCTAATGCATTAACAACTATCATACACAATCTTGATGATTTAAGTCTGCTCACACTATCAATCTAGGGAAATCCTATTTCGATAACTCTTAAAGGTTATTCTTCTGTAGTTTGCTCTTTTACTGCCTAGCTAATTTTTTTCTTTCACTATGACTGTATTTCGAGCTTAACTTAACATATTTGGGTTCTAACATGCCTTCAGTATTTCAAACTGTTACCCACTCACTAGTGTTAACCTGGCTAAGTAAATTAAATCATACCTTCACTAGCTCTGCTAAAATTGCTAATTCTCTATATCCACTCAAAACTTACTTACTATTCTTTTACTAACTACCTGCTAGCATCATATTTTCTTGTTCTACATTAAATAACTAAAGTGAATCATAAGGTTATTCCTAGATTTCCTCACCATCCGGCCCTATTCTACGGCCCCATACTTTTTTATAACTATGTACATAGATCACACTAAGGAAAATTTCATTTGTCTAAAACAACTATGTAATCTCTAATTCCAAACTTTCTATAAACTTCAAAATCATATCAGACTATAAACATCTAGGGTAAATACTTAGTCACATAATCTAAGGGGGAACTGTCATATTTTTTATCTCATAATAATAGTTGATGCTTATAGTTACTTACTAACGTGGTACTCTCTAGTTCTGATATGAATAAATCTGAACATTTAAAATGATTCCCTAATATTCAGTATCGTACATTATATTTTCTTAGTCTTATACATAAGTCGTACGAAAAACACATCTTTGGTTTCTGACTCCTAGATATTTTGACATTAGGATCTTTATAGTCCAAAACTATGGTGATCAATTCTATGCCAACTGCGGTTAAATTCTTAATCTATTACACCGTGGGGTCTGGCATGTGAATTATCATTATCCAGCCTATGGCTCCATTTTCAAGAACTAAAATAAAATTATTTTGTGAGGTAAAATACATATGGATACACTACTATACCGGTGAGTCTTGGATCTTAATTTGGACCTAAAACATGCGAAGACTTTTCTATAATCACTATTACTTATATTGTTTTAGCACCCCATAGTCATCATTGTATGCCCACAAGTCACCAAAATTTGGATACACTGAAAATTAGAGACCTGGTAGCTAAATAAATGCACATCGGCGTACTGAATAACCATAAACCTACTAATTGAAAGACTGTATAACTGGTAATTGAGTTAAACTTATAACCATAAAACATGATAACTACTTTTGTACTTTCTGATAAGGTTATACTCTAATCAGTACTACTATCCATTGCATTCTACTTTCTACATCCTCAAGTCTCATTTGTTGACAACATGTACTCCATAATTATACCCAATGGGCAATCATCCTCTCTAGGACCTTGGGTTTTTCCTATCAGTCGCTTGGTCACTTGATACGTCTAGAATTCTATAGAGAAAGAATTTTACCTATTTCTCTAAGATTTATGGAACGGTCTTGAGTAGAAAGAAATGAGACAATCCTGAATGTCTTGGTAGTTAACCATTTATATGCATGGTCGGCACACATATGTAAAGGAAACTACAATGGACACGACTTCATAAACTCCGTAGGACACTTGAACCTAGTGCTCTGATACCAAGCTTTGTCCCATCCTGAACCTTGTCCTGGACATAATACTGACTGACTATATGTGATCGAGTGAACCAACTAGACGGCTGAATCAACATGTGATATCATAATAAATTGAACGTGGAAGATAAAATAACACATGTTGATATACTGAAAGTCCGAATGATATAAATAAAAAATGCAGAAACATTAATGTAAGTCTGAAACATATATGTAACCAACATTGCTTAACATGAAAATCCTGTGGCTCTCTATAACTGTTACTCTAGTCTATGAAGCATCTAATGAAGTACTAAAAATACTGACTATCTGTAAATACTGAAAGACTATAAAGTAATGATAATGGCTCAAAAGAACTAGCGCTCACCAAATAGAATCCTAACACTCTAAAGTGTAGACCTATAAATTATTGCCTACATCGTGAGCTGTAGGCCCTGGGAGAAAGGGATGTACTATATTTGAATTGCACTGGTATGTAAAAAAACTGAAAGAAAGAACTATAAATACGAAACTGAAGTGATAACTAACAAATGATAACTAAACAAGGAAGTAAAGATATAAATACTCCTTATTCTGAATGATGAACCACCTGCTTATCTAAGTAAATAATATGCAGCCTCAGTCCCAAAGATGCGTAAAACATAATCTGCATCCTCAGGCCCAAAGATGCATAAAGCATAAACTGTGACCTCATACCCAAATAGAGGTGTTCAACTTTAAAGGATTCAAAATCAGGAACTGAGAATCATATTGTAATACATGATGCTGAAATACTAAATCACACTGAGTTACATATTACTAGAATGCTGAATAGGACTAAACTTAGACATGTATTCATGAATTGATTATGAGAACTAAAGCATCAATTTCTTATGACATGCTGAGTAATCTAGATTGAGACTCATGGGCATCAACACAAGTCTATATTGATTACGCAGTGACCTCACAACATTTGGAATAAAATTCATGAACGAATTACAAAGCTAGGGAATAGAAATTATACAACTATTCATGGAACTGAGGCATAATTACTTTCTGAGGAAATTCATCATGGTCATAAAGAATGAGATGTTGGGAGAATCATAAGCATTCCTAAACGTAAAGAGATTTAACTCGCGTACCTCGACTCTAGCATCTATAAGCGTATCACAATGTTCGCCGCCTCTTTATCAAACCCATTTACTATTCTCCCAAGAAGTCATCAATTCACAACTATAAATGATTAGGGAGTACAATCATTACTTTTTTGAAGTTCAACCCTCTTGAATTCGAGTTCTAGGGTTTTTTCCTCAATAATGATGTCTCAATCGAATATCTAAAATTTTAAAGGGTTTACCCATATTAATAAGGTGTTGGAGAATTAAATTTAACTTAGAATCATTATTAGAACTCATCTTGGATGATGGAGATATCTTGGAGGAAGTTGGGTTCTTGAGAGCTTCCAATTCTAGAGCAAATTTACGTGGTTGGGGGTGTAGGAAACGTGGTAGGGCTTAAATAAGTGTACACGTCCAAAATTGAGGAGGAAATAAAATTGGCTCGGATAAACATCGACAACGTGGGGACATCACTAGAGGCGCAAAAATAATAGTGCAAGGCGCCATCAGAGGCACCAAAACTACACGACCTTGCATTGTCAGGGGCACTAAAGTTAGTGCTATGGATAGTGCCTTGCACTATCTAAGGCTGTGAGTTTTTATAGTCTTGCACTGTATAATGCAGTGAGTTTTCGTTGCCTTGCACTGTCTAACGCTGTGAGTTTTTATGGCCTTGTAATGTCTAAGACTAGAAGACAGATCTTCCTTAAACTTAGTCGATTCTATCGAATCTTATGCACCTCACTCTCCATCTTAATTCTAAAATAAATTCTTCCACCCATACTAATCCCGATAGGACTTCGCATGTCTAAAAATGTCACATTATGATACTCATTTAGGGCATCCACACCTAATCCGAATTTACGGGTGCTACATTATAATGTAGAAAATTAATTTCACCTTCGATATGAGATAAGTTGTAATAAGATTTTAATATAAAATAATATTACCAATTTTAGCTAATACCTCCTGTCACACCTCCTTTTTTAACCATCGAGGTTTTTATTGCACCCCGTGAAGGACATAATAAAGGAGTTTTTTCACTTTAAGGACAATCGAAACGGGATTCATTTTGTTTAGCAGTTCAGAGTCGTCACTTAGGAAATTTATGGTGTCCTAAGTCACCAGTTTGAATTCCGAATCGAGGAAGGGTTTGACTCTGTTAACGGTCCGCGAATCAGAAATCCGGGTAAGGAATTCTGTTAACCCGGGAGAAGGTATTAGGCACTCCCGAATTCCGTGGTTCTAGCACGGTCGCTCAACTGTTGAATTTGATTTTATTTGATTTCCATATATATATTCTATTTTTATATGCCTTTATTGATAACCCGCTTTTATTATTGAAATTTTTTACAAGAATTGCAACATCGTGAAAATATATTTCGAGCCACACCGTACCTGTATGCCTGTAGCCTTTAACACATATCGACTTCGTTGAGATTTGGATTTGGGTCACATAAATGTACACCCGTATTTAAGAAAGTAATATTATTATAAATCGCGCCTAAAGCAACTGCGTGTTTATTAACTTTGGGCAGGACCGTGAATTTCGCTAAGTGATCCTCCCAATTTCTAAGTATTTTATTAAGCAATTATTGAGGGCCCCGCAATTGTATATTTGATGCGGCGAGGCTCGTCTCATTATTTTATTAAAGGCCAACTTAAAATGACTACAATTTTTTCTATTGATCAATTATTAAAAGAAAATGAACTTAACTACATAGGGATTGATTTACTAAGTAAAAATGAAAATTACATTTTCTGTAATTCATACCCAACCATTAGGTTGGATTATTATTGGGCTCCAAGACGGCCCAGCGGATAAAATTCAACGCCAAGTACCCGAAAATGGACCAGGCCCATGGGTATACCAATATTAATACTAAATTTGGGCCATTTGTTAGGGCCTTGATTCAGTTTTCACAAATTGTCATTAAACTACTCAAATTATAGAAATATACTACTTCATCTACTGAAACGCGGATTGCCTCAATTTTAATCTTAAACTCAAATTAATTTAACTATTTAGCTACTGGATAATTTCTTTCATTTGTTATCAAAAACGAAAACAGCACAAAATTTGCCGAATTGAATTCGAGATAAGAATGTGAACACATTCCTAATTATCTAATTTCAGTTACATCACATGTATTAAATTTTCAAAATAGAACAGTTATAAACTCACGCCTTTCAGCTAACATACACTTAGATTTACTTATCATTTTTAGAAGAAAGCTACTGATATGCATAAATCCAAATTTGTAATCTGAATCCTAGATCTAACTGTCACTTTTTAGCATCATAAATTCTGCGTTTTATTACAGTCTTATTAGCTACTAAGACTTTAAATCCTATGAAATATTAATACAAAATCTATCACGATCAGAGTTCAAGTGTAGCAGTAACAGTCCGAAAATTTAAATTTAATTACAATTAGACTATTCCTAAATGAATACAAATATTTCTAACGAAATTTACATAGATGCAGGTTCACTTGTAGAAACAGAAACAAACTGAAGTGTTACATGAACACTTCTACTTCATTTCTTCGAATTATAATTACACCAATAGACAGTAGAAATGTACCTGGAAATAAGATGAAGATCAATGAGAATCTAATCGAAATTAACAGGAAAAGGATCAGCAATGAGAGTTCAACAGCAATTAATCACAGCTCCGAGATCAACGGACTCAAATCCAGCAGAAATAACAAACCAACAACAATAAACAGCATATGAATTGACAATCAGCACCAAATAATCTTCGAACTGATGTGAGAAACTAATGTAACAGTAGGATCTTTGAATTACTTCTATTGTTTTTGGTATTTTTGAATTTTGGAAATAAAGAATTTCTGAGATGAAGGCTTAAAATTGCAGAGATGATTCAGGAGGATTTCAGATTGCCAAAAACTTATTAAGAGAGGCCAAATGAAGCCTATTTATAGAGTAAAAAGGGAGGGAATTTTTGAAATTCATATTCTGATTTCCCACCCCTTATCTTATGAATTATTTTCAGATTAATACACTTAGTTTAATCAGAAATGCACTAGAACCCCTGCTAGAAGGTTCTAGTGGCATCTATACTATTCTAATACCCTTAATTATCCATATTGCCCTCACTTGCTTTCAGTTTCCACCTATTTACCCTTTCATTGTTCCCAGAATACCCTTTATCCCTCAATTATTTACCCGTGAACCAGGCAGTATTGCCTTTTATATCCTTAACCCCTTTAGTTTATTTATAGTATACCACTTATTCTTTCCCCCTTAGCCCTGTATTTCCATTTATTTACCCATTTAACCCCCTTTATTCAATCAGAAACTTAAAAAGTCAAAGTCAAAATCGAATTGCAAAAATAGCCAACAATAGACGGCTTTACAGATATAGTCAAATTAGGTTCTAAGCACTCAATTAACGAGATTCAAAGGGAACAAATCAATCATAGGTAGAATCTAATCAACAGAATACTCAGTCACTAATTTCGAATTTATCAAATAAGAGCCCTAAAATCTAAATATGGCTATGAACAACAATACATGCGAATTTTTGACTAAGAACTTTAACAGAATGGAAAACTATAGCCATGTGATTCCAAAGTAGAAAAGATCAGAAAACTAAACGGTTACAGGCATGCTTTTCACAACTAAGCACAATCAGAAAGCAACTAAGCATGTAATAGAATTCATAGAATAATCAGGGAAACAAAGAAACAGAAAAAATAAAAAAGATCAGGAAGGAGACATGCAAGTAGAAAAATCAGGATTAGGGTACTTAGCTTTTGTTTATTTTTTTCTTTCTTTCTTTCTTCTGTTTTCTTTTTCTTCATTTTCTTTTCTTTTTCTTGATTTTCCAAAACATCGGAAGTTCAAGAGTCTCTTTTCTTGGATTTTTGATCTTCGAGCAGACTCATCGAGTCTTTTGTGAAAAGACTCTTAGGAATAGAGGTATGGGTTTAACAGGGTGGTTTTTGTACTAGGGGTGTTCGTTGGAGTGAGGTTCCAGCGACACACTTTTCAATATTCGAGAAATTTGGGGCTTATTCGAGGAAAATTACCTAGTGGGGGTTGAAGAGGATGAGGAGGCGGTCATGTGGTGTTAACGTCAGACTCTGATTCATAAGTGGTGGTCGCCGGAGTAGGGTTCCGGCGACACCTTTTGGGTTATTCGAAGACTTCTAAGGGTTTTTGAGGAAAACCAACGAGATAGGGTGAAAGAGGGGAAGGAGGAGGTCATGGGGTGTTCGTGGTGGTTCAATCAGAAACGGTAACGTTCCCCGCCGGTAAGTTTCCGGCGGGAGATGGAGAGGACCCTAGGGCGGCTAGGGTTTTATGGTTAGAGACGAGAGATATACAAATGAATGATATGTATCGTTTGCATATTTAAAAGCCTCGGATGATCTGGAACCGTTGGATTGAATGAACCAACGGTTCAGATTTAATTAACTCAGATACGACATCGTTCCCCTTAAGTGATCATTTAATCATGACCATTGGATTGATGATATTAACGGCTCAGATTGGTTCAAGCATGCGACGTCGTTTTNACGGTGTCGTTTCAGGTCTGTATAGACAGACCGGGCTGATTTCTTTGGGCCTGGTCTGTGTATTGTATTACTTGGGCCATTGAATTGTAATTGGCCCAGTTCTTATATATTGTATTTTTATTTTGTATTATACATTGTATTTTGTATTTTCGTATTATATTTTTTTGTATTTATTTTCTTTTCTGTATTTTTGTATTTTACTCTTGTATTTATTATTCCTTGTATTTCCTTTTAATTTTTCTGATTTTCTAAAATTAAAGAGTAATTATTTTCTATTTTTGGTATTTTCTAATTGATACGAATAGATGATATTTGATTTTCTTCGTTTGTTTTTCTTTCAAAAATTAGAAAAATCCTGGTATTTCCACACAATTATCAGTAAATTTTCACAAAAAATTCAAAATTATTTTTGCATGTATTTTGGAATAATTTGCTTAGGGCAAAAATCACGTGCTCATACCTCCTACCAAATACAGAATAGATTTAATCTCAAAATTTATAGCGAGATAACCGACCTAATCCCTTAAACCAAACAACTCCTTAGAGCATACTTAATATTCTTTGTGAACTAAATTCCATGCTTATCTAATCTTCGAGACAAACCCTGATAATGATATTAAATGCCAAACCTACCTTTATATACTTTTGGAGCCTAACTTGCGTACGTCTCATATATAAGTCAGTATTGCGTAGAGCGTTGCTTATTGCTCGAATTTCTTTTTATTAAATCCATGGTAAAACATATGAAAAATAATAAAAAGTCGAAACGAAAATTTAAATATTAGATATGGCTCAAAATAAGGTCAAAAGTAGCGACATCTTGTTTTAAAACTTCAATTAATTATCCACCAAATTAAACTAGACCATCACGTTATGTGATAAAAGTTCGTTCAAGGAAATAAAAGTAGCTAGAAGCTAGTAAACTTGTTCTTCCACCTCTCTTTTCTTTTCCTTTCTTTAAACTTTTAAGTACCTTAAGCTTGTCTCTTCCCAATTTCAAGATCATCACGTTGTGTTTCTCGAACATTTCAAACCACGCAGACGAGCTAGTCTGCTTTCGAGGTTTAAATGACCTGACTGACTGACTGCTACATTAGGGAATGACCACATTTTATCCACACAATCAAATTTAGTGTTCCATGTTGCTTAGGAATGTGACGAATGAATGTCAATCAATATAGTTTCTACTTCTGATCCTCAAAATTATTGATGCAACAATGAGAATGCGCTTAGTATGTTATAGTAACGTGGGAATTATGAGACCTCAAGCTTAAATCTTAACAGATATAATACATTAAGTGTTTTCTTTTTAGCTACCAAGAAATAGTGTGCAGGGTTACTGGGTATCTATGATGATTGGAGGGTCAATATCTGAAGGAATAATTAAGTGCGCATAAATTGACTCGAAATCTCGAATACCACATAAAAAATAACATGGGAATAATTAGTGTTGCTCAATTGATGAGTTCCAACTCTTAGACAATGTTGGATCCCCATGGCCACTCAATACAATTACTCCACCTTTTTCCTTGTCCACCCATGCACGCGCATACCGCAAAAATTGAAAAGAAAGATAATAAAAGTTGTATTAATAGTAGAGAAGGTATCCTAAATAATTTCCTTGCTTAATTATCAAAGTTTAATTTCAGTAAGCTCTTTAACATGCCTTTAGAAATGTAAATCAGTAGGCATGGCCACATATGTTTTATGAAATTAAGACCTTTCTCGTACTAGGATGCGTGCGTGATCAAAATCAGTTGCTAGTGAAGTTGTTTACAATTAAAATGAATAACTATTATATTTTTACGCGGTTTAGAGAATGCATAGTTTAATTTAATATGAACGATCAAAGAACGGTAAATAACTGAATCGAAAAGAAATAAAACGACCAAACCAAGTGTGGCGAAGTAATTAAGCCTGGAGTTTGACTCAAATATTAAAGATCAGTTTCAGTCGACCCCTCAAAATAGATCACGATTGCAACTAAACGGATGAACAACTGAAGAATACTTGAACCATTGCTAAAAGCTAAAAATAAACTTTATTACTTTGATATGCGTGCCAACAATGACCAAAAAATAAAAAGGTTCCCCTCTTTATATAGTAGAGGAGTTTTAACCCTAATACAAGTCTAAATAAGGTAAAAATCCTTCACTTTCTTTTTTTCCAAGAAAACATGATCCCCAGTTAATATCGGGCATGATTCCTGCCGCAATATCTGGCTGATGGCAGATATTTTGGCTCCTTATTTGCCCTCTTTAGCCGTTTTTTCTTTACCCTCGATTCTTCATTTTGTTTGAGCTTGATTCTTCCCGAGTTTGACAATGCTTGGTTCCCGACGTATCATTCATCCGCCCCCGGTTCCGATCTGTGGACAGCTTCGGTCCTATTCAAGCTAATAACGAATAATGTTTTTTGATGCTTCTTCAACGGGAAATCTGGGGTAACTGTCACGACCCCAGTTCACCCTCCATAAACATGTCGTGATGGCATCTAGTCCCTATGACTAGGTAAGACTAACAATGCGGAAGATAAACCAAAATTTTGCTGAAGAAAATAAATAAAACTGAACTGGTAAAATAAACAGGGTTTAAGGTGTCGCTCGGCACATACCACAACAATTCTCGAAGCTAAAAAACTCCCCAAAACCCGAAAACTCACAAATCACAAGCTAAGGGATACATGAGAGGCTCTCACCCAAGAATATCTATACAAAGGAGATAATACTGGAAGAACTATACTTATTACAGAAAAGCTGGAAAGGGACTCCTCGGTCTGCGGACGTTGCAGATATACCTTGAAGTCTCTACCGATGCGCATCCTTCCAAGGCTGACGGAACTGAACGGGAGTACCTGTATCTGCACAATAAAAATGTGCAGAAGAGTAGTATGAGCATACCACTGCGGTGCCCAGTAAGTATCAAGACTAACCTCGGTGGAGTAGTGACGAGGAACAGTCGAGACACCAACCGGTCAATAAACAGTATAATCATAGGAATAATGGTAACGACATATAAATATGTAAGGAATGCATGAACGACCAAAAATGCTACAATTCACAATAAGGGATAAATACAACAATTAACAACAAGAATATCATAAACGATGATACAAAACGACGGCAGAATCACAATCCAAATCCTAAGATCACAACACAGCAAGGGAAAAAACAAGTCAATAACTCATATCCTACAATGATGTTCACACAAGGTCTTATCCAACTCTTTCCACAATTTCACCAAGTCTCGAACAAACCACAACTCGCGAAGACCCAGCATCTGAAATCTAATGATTGGCATCATGTGCCCCATCAATCTCATGGTCATACCGACAACTAACTGGCTAACTAGGGCCACTCTCACAAATATAATGGATAAACGAGGGCATACCTCCACCCTTAGAAAAATCCGGAGGAATTCACCTCTAATAAGAGTGTTCAGCTGCGTGTATGCTTGTGCAAATGTTTCTAACAAAATTCTACCAACTAGCAAACATGAAAAGGAGGACGGACCGCACGTACGATGTTCCCTCACAACTCCCAAGCGGTAACGTTCATACAGGTAAACAACCCAAAATCACAATATAAAACAAATAGGAATACCTCCACAGGCCGTCACAACTCTATACAATCAATCCCTGACATAGCCCACCTTATTTCGCCATGTGTGCAATAAATAATATAATAGGCACCGCCTTATTTTGCCACACGTGCATAACAATGTCCCACCTTATTCCGTCACACGCGCAACCCACATATAAGTATATAACATATCCCGCCTTATTACGCTGCATGTGCAAAATATCAATAACAACAATAGCACGGCAAAGACCTCGTGCAACCTTTCAATAACAACCGCACGACAGAAACCTCGTGCATCAGAATATCAACAACCGCACGGCAGAAACCTCGTGCATCACAATATCAACAACCGCACGGCATAGACCTCGTGCATCACAATCTCAAGTACAGCACAACAAATGGCAATATATATATAGGAACAAAGCAAGAGAATCAACTCAAGGAATTCCATTCACCAAAAGACGGTATAACTAACTCATAAGGAATAGCCGTAACAGAGAAATACTAAGCGCAATAAGAACAACTCAACAAGGGAGAAATAATATGAAACAACGATTTCATAATACTCGGTTCAACAACAAGGAAGTTAACATGAATCAAATAATTGCAATTAAGAAAATATCAACTAAACATGGGATATCTAACTCCTTCCCAATTTAAGACGAATTATTTACACGAGAGATAGAAATGAGGCTTTCCAAATGAAGACAAGCAGTTAGGAAAGATAGTATGACTATAGAGGGGTAAATGTCCACAGTTAAACAAGTAAAAATCAATTAGGCAACAAGAATAACCAAAAAAAAGGGCAATAAATTCCAAGTAAGTCATGTAGAGGTGAAACTAATAACATGGAACTCAATCGTATCAAGAACAACTTCATATTCGGTGATTATAAGGATCTAAGAGCCAAAAGGGGGAAATTTTCCACAAATAAATCCGAGCACACACTCGTCACCTCGCGTACAAGGAATACAATTAGCAAGAAAGACTCAATTCCTAAGGGGAAGTCCCCACACAAGGTTAGGCAAGATACTTACCTCAAACCAGCTAAAATCAACTAGCAACCACGTTCTTGCCACGAGTTCTCGACTTCAAATGACCCAAATCTATTCAATTAAATCACACATTGTAATTAACATCTCAAGCAACTGATTCTATTATTAAACTCAAAACTAAAGTGCGAATTTATGTAAAATGACCAAAATGCCCCTCAGGCCAACGTCTCGGAACCAGATGAATTTAACATTTTCAGAACCCTCGTACTCTCACGAGTCTAACCATATAAAAAAATCTCCCAAATCGGAGGTCAAATGCCCCCTCAAAACCCTATGGTTAGGTCTAAGAACTTTCCCCCAATTTCATTCCAAAATCCGAAATTAGAGGTTGAATTTAAGATTAGATTAGTGGTTATTAGTCCTAGAAGAGTAGAGAATCATTACCCAATCGTTGCCTCTTAGAAACCCTCAAAAATTCCCTTAAATCCGAGCTCTCTAGTTTGAGTTTTGTTAAAAAATGGCAAAGCCCTCGTTTTGAAATATTTATATCTGCCCAGGCCTTTTGTTCATCGCGAACGCGTAGATGGGCTCGCGTTCGCGGAGAAGAAAAATGTAAGTGACTGAGGTTACCCTTCGCGATCGCGAAGGCAAGGATGCGAACACGAAGGTCTGGGCTGGAGGCTTACGCGAACGCGACGTGGACTACGCGAACGCGTAGAGGAAAACAAGAGGGGTCCAGAAGTGGGCCTACGCGAACGCGTTGTCAAGGACCCGAACGCGGAAGAGGAGAAGGCTGGGCTTCGCGAATGCGGGGTAGGGGGATGCGAACGCGATGAAGGGAAAGGAAGAGCTTCACGAACGCGAGGCTCTAAACGCGAACGCGAAGAAGAAATTTCCAGGTGGCTAAGATAAGCCTTCGCGAACGCGATGGCCAGATCGCGAACGCGAAGAAGGAGTACCAGAAGCAGCAACAACAGTTCAAAAATGGAGGAAATATAACCCGTAGCTTATCCGAAACACACCCGAGGCTCCCGGGGCCCCATCTAATCACACATACAAGTCATATAACCTAACACGGACTCGCTCGAAGTTTCAAATCACATAAAACAATATCGAAACGATGGATCAAACCAAAAGTCAAGCTTATGAACTTCCAAATCCTCAAAATACGCTTTTGACCAAAAACCCAACCAAACCACGTCCGAATGACCTAAAATTTTGCACGCACATCCCAAATAACATGATGGAGCTACTGTAACTTCCGTAATTCCATTCCGACCCTCAGATCAAAAACTCACTATCGGACCGGAAACTTCAAAAATGCAAACTTCGGCATTTCAAGCCTAAATTAGCTACGGACCTCCAATACACATTCCGAATACGATCCCAACCCCGAAATCACCTAACGGAGCTAACAGAACCATAGGATTCCTATTTTGAGGTTGTCTTCACACTGTTCTGACTACGGACCACTTTTCAACACTTAAGTTCCTCATTTAGGGACTAAGTGCCCCAAAACTCTCCGAAACTCAACACCGAATGTCCCAGCAAACTAAAGTAGCAGAAATGAACTTAGAGGAAGCAGTTAATAGAGAATCAGGGCGTGAATTCTAAAAACGACCGGTCGGGTCGTTACATCCTCCCACACTTAAACATTCGTTCGTCCTCAAACGAGCATAGAGAACATACCTGAGGTCTTCAAGTCACTGAGTGCGCACTTCCAACATACACCCGCGGGTGATCCCACATCACCCCAATCCACTTAAGCCGGACGACACCATCTTAACTAAAATTTAACCTTTCTAGCAATACCAACAGGCCTTCAAGCCAGAATTCTCACCTTCCATCCGCTTTCAAAAGACTCGATCCTAATCCATGCCCGGTATCAGTCTCAACCAACTATTTCAATACAAGCCAACACACACAGGGTACAACCACACAACATGACACATCACACATAGGCCCACAATGACATTTCTGATAGCAATACTGGCCTGAGATCAAATCTGTACAGGCCATAAGCCTCATATTCAACAGGAACTCTTCTCAAACCTCCACAACACTAGATATGATACAATAACTATGAAAATCGCATAACAAAACACCCGAATAATCAAATCTCAGCCAACACCCATGGGTACACACCCCACAAGCTAAAACTCAAGAAGAATAGAACGGAAATGACTGAATATGAGAAAGGAAACACATAAGGGAACTAACAAGCAAATCAAACTAGCACAAATTCTTCTAAAACACAAATCAACAAAAACATCTATCAAGAAAGAATGAAAGCATATAAAAGAGTCACAAGGATCTTATACTGATATAACTCTCACAGCAGTACACAGCCCGGTCTCAACATATCGAAACACCTAAAATCACGAAGGTCCCGCCTGCAACACTAAATCAAAAGTAGGGCACACATCAACCCATCTAGAGACTCTCACTAGATCAATTCCGTCTGCAATTTATAACACAGGCTGGCTCCCACACCAGTGGAGCATAGAAATCACAACTCATAACCAAGAATACTCAGAGACCACATCAAATCTACCGGAATAGACAACATGAATTTACTGCTAGCCTCATAACTCTCGACAACAGCTATAAACGGACGATAGACACGGCTATCAATCATAGAACCTCCCAACAGGATATTCACATAACAGAGTACAAATCATGAAACGCTCCCATAAATGGAACAACAAACAAGGAGACTCGCTCCATTAAGCATAACTGAGATGAACTACAGATAGTGCTCCTCTATAACAAACCAAATCCGTACCTGAATGACATTCAACTAGCGCGCCGGCCTCAAGCCTATTGTACGAAACACATCAACGAGCCGGACCCCCCTCTTGGGCGCCCTCTACCTGCCTGAATACCTCGCTGGGACACACCGGTCCGAAGTCTGGGACAATCTCTCACCATGTGGCTAGTATCTCCACACTCAAAGCACCCTCTCTGCTGACGAGGCGGTGGGAACTGTGCGGTATGGGTACTCCGAGACCCATGAACACCTGAGTTACCATGCTGAGTCTGAAGCGCAAACTGAACTGGATGACCCGCAAAACCTCTACCATGACGCACCCTGCCTCCAAAATAAGGACATGTATATCTCCTCGGTCTACGAGGGCCCCTCGCCTCCTAAAACTCTCGCTCCTGATCTTGTCTGCTCTCTCTCTCTCATGACCCTGCCTGCCCTCTCTCTCTCTAGCATGCATACCCTATATCCTCCTAGCAATGTTCACCACCTGCTGATATGGAATATCCATCTCCAACTCACGAGACATGCTGGACCTGATGCTAGGAATAAGCCCCTCAATGAACCGGCAAACCTTCTCACGAACAATAGAAACCAAGGCTGAGGCATGTCTAGCCAAACTAGTGTAACAGATAGCATACTCCGAGACGGTCATAGCACCGTGGTGCAAATACTCAAACTCTATGCGCCATGCATCCCTGAGGCTCTAAGGAACAAACTCTCTCAGGAACATATCTGAAAACTGAGTCCAAGTCAGTGAAGCTGCCTCGTCTGGACTGTCTAACTCATATGTGCGCCACCAATCATAGGCGGCGCCTCGAAGCTGAAAAGTAGTGAATGAAACCCCGCTCGATCCAGAAATACCCATAGTACGGAGAATACGGTAACACTCATTAAGAAACCCCAAGGCATCGTCTGATGCTAATCG
Organism: Nicotiana glauca; assembly: GCA_026770625.1. Taxonomy (NCBI): domain Eukaryota; kingdom Viridiplantae; phylum Streptophyta; class Magnoliopsida; order Solanales; family Solanaceae; genus Nicotiana; species Nicotiana glauca. Next base: position 45,651 of record MU782990.1, on the reverse strand, counting down.
ACTGAACACCGGAGGATCATACTTTTTGAACCTCTCTAGTCTCATCTGCTCCTGCTCGGAAGCCGCTTCCATGCCCTCGGGCTGGACTAGTGACGCAGGCGGCACAGGAATAATCTCTGGGACCTGCTCAACATGCGCTCGCTGCACAGGAGTGCGGGCGACGGGAGTCTGTGCTCCTCCCCCGGCCTGGGATATGGCTGCAGCAAGGGGAAGCAATCCTGCCTGAGCCAAAGTGGTGTACATACTCATGAACTATGCCAAAGTCTCCTGAATGGCTGGGGTAGTAGTAGTGGGCGTGTCAGGTGCCTGGACTCCGGCTGGATCTGCTGGTGGTGCCTCGACGGCACCTCGCGCAGGCGCTCTCGCTGCACCACATGTGCGTCCTCGAACTCTACCCCGGCCCCGACCTCCGACGGCTGCAGCAGGGGGCACGGGTGCCTGATCACCTTGAGTAGTACGTGTCCTCGCCATCTGTGAGAGAGTAGAAGACAGAGGTTTAGGATTGTGGATGTCAAAAATCTCGCACGACAGGGAAGTCAAATGGAGTTGAATTTTCCTAACGGTTACATAGCCCCTCGCAGATAAGTACAGACGTCTCCGTACCGATCCACGAGACTCTAATAAACTGGCTTGTGATATGTGACTCCTATGAACCTAGAGCTCTGATACCAACTTGTCACGACCCCAGTTCACCCTCTATGAACATGTCGTGATGGAACCTAGTGCCTATGACTAGGTAAGCCTAACAATGCGGAAGATAAATCAAAATTTTGCAGAAGAAAATAAATAAAACTAAACTGGTAAAATAAACAGGGTTTAAGGTGCCACTCGGCACATACCACAACAATTCTCGAAGCTAACAAACTCCCGAAAACCCGGAAACTCACAAATCCCAAGCTAAGGGATACATAAGAGCCTGACCCAAGAATATCTATACAAAGGAGATAATGCTGGAAGAACTATACTTATTACTGAAAAGCTGGAAAGGGACTCCTTGGTCTGCGGACGTAGTAGATATACCTTGAAATCTCTACCGATACGCCTCCTTCCAATGCTGACGGAACTGAACGGAAGTACCTGTATCTGCACAACAAAAATGTGTAGAAGAGTAGTATGAGCACACCACGGCGGTGCCCAGTAAGTATCAAGACTAACCTCGGTGGATTAATGACGAGGAACAGAAGAGACACCTACCGGTCAATAAACAGTATAATCATAGGAATAATGGTAACGACATATAAATATGTAAGAAATGCATGAACGACCAAAAATGCTACAATTCACAATAAGGGATAAATACAATAATTAACAACAAGAATATTATAAACGATGATACAAAACGATGGCAGAATCACAATCCAAATCCTAAGATCACAACACAGCAAGGGGAAAAACAAGTCAATAACTCATATCCTACAATGATGTTCACACAAGGTCTTATCCAACTCTTTCCACAATTTCACCAAGTCTCGGACAAACCACAACTCGCGAAGACCCAGCATCTGAAATCTAACGATTGGCATCCTGTGCCCCATCAATCTGATGGTCATACCGACAACTAACTGGCTAACTAGGGCCACTCTCACAAATATAATGGATAAACGAGGGCGTACCTCCACCCTTTGAAAAATTAGGAGGAATTCACCTCTAATAGGAGTGTTCAGCTACGTGTATGCTTGTACAAATGTGTCTAACAAAATTCTACCAACTGGCAAACATGAAAAGGAGGACGGACTGCACGTACGATGTTCCCTCACAACTCCCAAGCGGTAACGTTCATACAGGTAAACAACCCAAAATCAAAATATAAAACAAATAGGAATATCTTCACAAGCCGTCGCAACTCTATAAAATCAATCCTTGACATAGCCTCCCTTATTTCGCCACGTGTGCAATAAATAATATAATAGGCACCGCCTTATTTTGCCACACGCGCATAACAATGTCCCACCTTATTCCGCCACATGCGCAACCCACATATAAGCATATAACATATCCCGCCTTATTATGCCGCATGTGAAAAACATCAATAACAACAATAGCACGGCAATGACCTCGTGCAACCTTTCAACAACAACCGCACGGCAGAAACCTCGTGCATCACAATATCAACAACTGCACGGCAGAAACCTCGTGCATCACAATATCAACAACTGCACGGCAGAAACCTCGTGCATCACAATATCAACAACCGCATGACAGAGACCTCGTGCATCACAATCTCAAGTACAACACAACAAATGATAATATATATATATATATATAGGAAAAGAGCAAGAGAATCAACTCAAGGAATTCCATTCACCAAAAGACGGTATAACTAACTCATAAGGAATAGCCGTAACAGAGAAATACTAAGCACAATAACAACAACTCAACAAGGGAGAAATAATATGAAACAACGATTTCATAATACTCGGTTCAACAACAAGGAAGTTAACATGAATCAAATAATTACAATTAAGAAAACATCAACTAAACATGGGATATCTAACTCATTCCCAATTTAAGACCAATTATTTACACGAGAGATAGAAATGAGGCTTTTCAAATGAAGACAAGCAGTTAGGAAAGATAGTATGACTATAGAGGGGTAAATGTCCACAGTTAAACAAGTAAAAATCAATTAGGCAACAAGAATAACCAAAAAAAGGGCAATAAATTCCAAGACATGTAGAGGTGAAACTAATAACATGGAACTCAATCGTATCAAGAACAACTTTATATTCGGTGATTATAAGGATCTAGGAGCCAAAAAGGGGCAATTTTTCACAAATAAATCCGAGCACACACTCGTCACCTCGCGTACAAGAAATACAATTAGCAAGAAAGACTCAATTCTTAAGGGGAAGTCCCCCACACAAGGTTAGGCAAGATACTTATCTCAAACCGGCTAAAATCAACTAGCAACCACGTTCTTGCCACGAGTTCTCGACTTCAAATTACCCAAATCTATTCAATTAAATCACACATTATAATTAACATCTCAAGCAACTGATTCTATTATTAAATTCAAAGTTAAAGCGCAAATTTAGGCAAAATGACCAAAACGCCCCTCAGGCCAACATCTCGGAACCGGATGAATTTAACATTTTCAGAATCCTCTTACTCTCACGAGTCTAACCATACAAAAAAAATCTCCCAAATCGGAGGTCAAATGCCCTCTCAAAACCCCATGGTTAGGTCTAAGAACTTTCCCCCAATTTCATTCCAAAATCCGAAATTAGAGGTTGAATTTAAGATTAGATTAGTGGGTATTAGTCATAGAAGAGTAGAGAATCGTTACCTAATCGTTGCCTTTGAGAAACCCTCGAAAATTCCCTCAAATCCGAGCTCTCTAGCTTGAGTTTTGTTAAAAAATGGCTAAGCCCTTGTTTTGAAATGTTTATATCTGCCCAGGCCTTTTGTTCATCCCGAACGCGTAGATGGGCTTGTGTTCGCGGAGAAGAAAAATGTAAGTGACTGAGGTTACCCTTCGCGATCGCGAAGGCAAGGATGCGAACGCGAAGGTCTGGGCTGGAGGCTGGGCTAGAGGAAAACAGGAGGGGTCCAGAAGTGGGCCTACGTGAACGCGTAGAGGAAAATAGGAGGGGTCCAAAAGTGGGCCTACATGAACGCGTTGTCAAGGACGCGAAAGCAGAAGAGGAGAAGGCTGGGCTTCGCGAACGCGGGGTAGGGGGATGCGAACGCGATGAAGGGAAAGGCAGAGCTTCGCGAACGCAAGGCTCTAAACGCGAACGCGAATAAGAAATTTCCATGTGGCCAAGATAAGCCTTCGCGAACGCGATGGCCAGATCGCGAACGCAAAGAAGGAGTACCAGAAGCAGCAACAACAGTTCAAAAATAGAGGAAAAATAAACCATAGCCTATCCGAAACACACCCGAGGCTCCCGGGGCCCCGTCTAATCACACATACAAGTCATATAACCTAACATGGACTCGCTCGAAGTTTCAAATCATATAAAACAACATCGAAACGACGGATCAAACCAAAAATCAAGCTTATGAACTTCCAAATCCTCAAAATATGCTTTTGACCAAAAACCCAACCAAACCACGTCCGAATGACCTGTAATTTTGCACACACATCTCAAATGACATGATGGAGCTATTGCAACTTCCATAATTACATTCCGACCCTCAAATCAAAAACTCACTATCGGACCAGAAACTTCAAAAATGCAAACTTCGGCATTTCAAGCCTAAATTAGCTACGGACCTCCAAAACATATTCCGAACACGCTCCCAATACCGAAATCACCTAACGGAGCTAACGGAACCATCGGATTTCCATTCTAAGGTCGTCTTCACACTGTTCTGATGACGGACCACTTTTTAACACTTAAGTTCTCATTTAGGGACTAAGTGCCCTAAAACTCTCCGAAACTCAACACCGAATGTCCCAGCAAACCAAAGTAGCAGAAATAAAATTAGAGGAAGTAGTTAATAGGGAATCGGAGCGTGAATTCTAAAACGACAAGTCGGGTCATTACAATAACTCTATCCCCAATTTTACCCGTACATATATAGTCGCCTCACTTCTCGGAGAGTAAGTCATAAGAGCAATAAGAAGTGACTAATTGATGTCGTTTCCTTCCCTCGCACACCATAAGCAAGTTGACAAAACCGAATGTTCCATCAGCCACGTCGCTCTAATTTTGTACATGCATCAGCCGCCAGTTAATCATCCTTGAAAGTTGCCGAATGTGAAACATCATGCATTTATTATTCTTTTTCTATGAAAGCTCCGGTTTCCTATTTTTACTTTTTTTACTTTCTGATTTTGAATTTTTTTCAGTTACCCTTGAGTTTTTTATACCCTCAGATGTTCACTAATCCTTCAAATCTTCATAACCTGTTCTTCACATCATCATATCGCCACAGCTCATCTCCAAACCTTCAAGTCTTCATACCAAATCTTCAAACCTTCATATCAAACCTTCAAATCTTTATATTTCTAGATGAAGATGGCTAAGTCTTCAAAATAAGTTCCCGAAAATACTGCTCCAACAACTTTTTCCTTGGCTACCGGCACTAAGGAAACACCTTCGGTAGGAGCACCCGGACCCCCTCTTACCGATTTTATCCCCGGTGATTGCTCCATAGATAATGAATTTATAGCTGATAAAGTCTCTGCATAAGGGGATCGAGTTGATGAGTCATGAAGGTATATTTGCTCCATTACTGAGGAGACGCTCGAAGCCTTTCGAGAGGACCATAAATGGAAAGGCAAGTACATAGTTGTTCCCAGCCCTAAAGAGGACATTACGACGCACGTGGAAGGATACTTGAGTGTTTACATGTATCCTTTCACGTTTGGTTCCGTTTATACGGTGGTCCTAGAGTTTTGCAAGAGGCACGAAGTTTGCTTCGGGAAAGTCCACCCTTCTTTTTGGAGGATCATGACCCTTTTCCGTCATTTTGAGAAAAATACATAGGAGTCTCGAATCACGGTTAATCACCTGCTCTGAGTTTACATCCCCCGAATCATCCGAGGGAGGGTAATCAAACTTGTCCGTTGGGGAAAGAAAGCTGCATTCTCCTGTATAGATGAAGATAAGGACCAAGGATGGCAGGGTAGGTTTGTTTGGATAAAGATAGAACACATCATTCCTTCCAAGTTCATGTTGTTACCCAAGAAGTGGAACTCAAACCGTAAGTTTACTTCCCTTCAAGTCGTTAAAGTATTTTCTTGTGTTTATTTTTCAATTTCATGACATGTTCCATGTGACATGCAGTTGTCCCCGAGTCCCCAATGCAGTTTCACATTTTAGGGAGTAGGTCGAGGCCATATGCAAGAAAATCACCTATCTCGATTGTGAGTGGTGTAAGCTCTCCAAAGGCAAGTGGGAGGCTCGTTCTCACGGTGAGTGCCCCTCGTTTTTTGTTGAATCTTTCTCTGGGTCTTTTTTATTTTATCATTATTACGACTAAGTATTTTTTCACAAGTTTGACTAAGACCACAAAACTTCAGGAAATTGTCGACGCTATGGCCTCGACCCCGTCTACAAAACCCTTCAGTTCACTATAGCCCATTGACGAAGTTTCTACGAAGAAGGAGGAGAAAACGAAGAAGAAGAAGAAGAAGAAGAAGAAGAAGACATCCCCTGACTCCTCGGATGCTTCTACCAAGGCCAAGAAGAGAAAAAGGATCATGCTAAGGGTCAGAAAGAGCACAAAAAAAACTTTGGGTGCTTGGGCTCCAAATTTTAAGGCTCTTTATCAGCTCAAGGACTTCCCCGAGGATGAAGAAGACATGGAGTTTGTCACTCATTAGTCGATCAATGCCGACCTAGAGTTGGTGGCCTCAGAGGGGAATACTCGAAAGGTCAAGTCCTTCGTAGTTCGGGGGATCGAAGAAGAACAAGTGGCTACTGCTTCACAAGAAGCCCCTCCGGTCCCGAAGAGGGCCGCTTCTGAAAATGTCGTCGTCATCCACATTCAGGAGTCACCGCCTCGTGTAGAGGCCATTTTAAATGAAGCTCAGACCGCCAAAGAGAAATTGACTTAAGCATCCTGGGCCGTTGATGATGCCCTTAACTTATTTTTTGAGGGGATGGATGTCGGCATGTTGGAGGATTATTCTATCTTTGGTCACTTAGAGATCCCAAAATGGGTTGAGTTTGAGCTCAAAGCTCGAGAAGCAGTTTCCCACCCTAAGTGTGGATCCTGAATGGAAAAAGATGGTCATGTTCACAATACCAGTGGACACGAGCATGCTATCCAGGCTAGTCAGAGTGGCCTGCTATCTCCGTACCTTGGTATCTAAAGAAGACCAAGTGAAGATGAACGAGGTAGACGGGCCAAGCCTTTTCAACGAGGCTCAGCAGTTGCTGATATACCTTCTTCCCTTTTCAATCTTACAGAGTTTCGTTTGCCTTAATGGTGTTTTAACGATTTTCTTTCTTTGTATCTCTAGCCTCGGTTCTTCATAATTCATGAAAGCTTTCACTAGTCCAGGATAGAGGTGAGTCACCCCAAATTCGAGCTCAAGGAGTAGGTCCGACCAATAGAGATGTACAAAGCTCTCTGTGAGAAGAAGGATGAAGTCCTTAAGGACATGTTCGACCGCTCTAGCCTCCAAGCTAAACTAGAGAAAGCCCAGAAGGAAGCTTTGAAAGCAAAATAGGACCATGCCTTTCTAGTTGAAAAAGTAAGAGTACAAAAGATTGATAATGATAGGCTAAACTCCAGTGCTAACGCCACAACCTCGTAGGTCCAAGAGAAGATAACCTTGATCGATCAGCTCAGGACCGAGATGGATGAGGTCAAGGCTTCAGTCGGTGAGCTGAGGGGCGAAATGGATCGCCTAGAATTGGAGGGGGATTCCACCAAAGAATACTTGGTGTCAACCAGAGTGTAGCTCTGAGTGGCGAAAGAGAAGGCCAACAAATGGGATCAGCTGAACGAGGAACTCTGAGCACAGCTTACCTCGGCTGTCGCAGAGCATAACGCTCTTAGCCTAGAGTTTATTGTGCTTAAGTCTAAACTAGAGGTGACTTCGAACGAGGTCTTGGAAGCCCAAGATAACTTGACCTAGTACAAGACTGATGTCGAGATAGCCGATGCCCGGATCATAACAAAGGCTGAGTATGTGCAGTGGCTATCTCAGAGGGAGGCTTTTGAGGAGATTCCTGCTGGGGAGATCAACTTAGCGGCCAAGATCGAAGAGGCCAAGAGGCTCTAAGCTAAGGACAAGGCAAGGAACCAGCCCGAGGATTCGGATAGCAATCTAGGCTTTGGTGAAGACTAGGCAGGAAATGCCTTAGCCTATATTTTTGTCTTTTCTTGTATTTGTACATTTCGTAGAAGATTTGGGGTCGTTTTCTCGTGCCTCTATAAATACCTTTTGGTGAATATACATGAAAATTACCCTTCGGCTACATATTGTATCCTTTAACTTTTTTGCATTTGCTTATGTTTAGAACTTAAGATATGTAACTTGTGTCTCAGACTTAATACATCGTTAATGCCTTAGCATAAAATTTGACATTGCTTAAATTGTTCGACTTGCAAAGCCCGGATATGGTCTGGGTCAAGTAACGACTCCGAGTTTCTTTGACTTCGGAGGATCCGATTAAAAATGAAAAGAAGTCTTTATCAAAATACAGTCAAACCTCTCAATAACAGTATCGTTTGTTCTGAAAGTTTTCGACTTTTATAGTGAATGGCTGTTATATATCTAAAACAGCATTTGGCATTTAAATATATTTTGGTTGTTATAGATAAAAATTTCCAAAACTAATTGTTTTTCTTTTATAATATTATATATAAAATATTAATAGAATATTTAAATTCAAAATCTCAAAAGATATAAATTTTTAACGAATTAAATGCTAAAGAAATCTAATACATTATTAAAAAAATCTTAATAAATGCACAAATATTTAAACTCTAAGCCACACAATTAAAAAATACGAATAGATTACGTTTACATATTATTGGTAATTTTCCAATATAAGATATATCATGTGTACATCTTCAAATAAAAAAAGAATGATATGCATATTTTCAAAAAAGCATAAATAGATCTTTTAAGTATCTTTTGGTATTTTTCTAATGCAAGATATATCATTTGTAGATCTTTAGTTATAAAAATATTTGATGTGCATATGTTCATGGAAGATACTACTATCCTTAAGATAATATACATAGCTATTATAAGTTGTACATTAAACTTATAAAATATTTTCTTAAATATTTAGAATTGTTATTAGTAATAATCTTAGAAAATCTGCATGGATATTATAGAGGGGTAATTTTACAAAGAGCGTATTGTCATAAAAATAGTTATTACTGTTATAGGCAGAATGTTATTATAGAGAGGTAAAATATAACATAAAAAATCGGTTCTGAGAAAAATTAGGCTTTTATAGTGAATGGTTGTTATATAAGAATGTTGTCATAGAGAGGTCTGATTGTATTCGAATAATTTATCCGTACAAAGTGAATCTTTGCCGAAGGTGGCTCTTTTCATGGCCGTAATTTGAGATCGATCTGTTTGATCAGATTGGACATAATTTTTATGGATTTGAAATGTGCAAGGACCTTACTTTTTATATGTACAAACTCAGACATCTCTGAGTCGTTTGAATATCGGGGTCGATGATCCGATGGCTTCACACATAAAGTCGGTCATAGCCTTTCGTATTTAGGCCCTGCCTTGTAGGCTTGGTGCCCTTGGGAATTAGTAACCCTATTTGTCCAATCTTACCATAGGACAACAGCCCCCAGTTTGGGGGCGACCCATAGGCTTTGGGGTCTTTAAATGATTGGGCATGGTCTCGTGGACTCTTACTGCCTTTGGGGCTTTATGCCTTCGATTGATGACGGCCCGAAGGCTAGAAAATTTTGAACCCAATATTTATTCTGAGTGATATAAAGATAACACCGCTTGCATAAGCGTGAACCGATGAAGTACAGAAGGTGAAATTTCTCATTTTATTACTTCAAGTGTAGTGTAAATAATCAAAGATATAAAAACTATCCGTCATGGCGAGAATGAACTATCCGGATACAATTCATCTGATCATTTGACCCTTACAATAAATCCTATTATTCAAGCCTTGTATTTTTATGTCGAATAACATCATTTTCAAAATTTTTGTCGCTAGATCTTCGAATCTTGATTAGGGGTGTGATAGTCCCCGAGTACTCGAGGTTGAATTTTGGGGGCTCGAGTACGATGGATGCGATGTGGGAAGTCCCTAGTCCCCGGTCATGAACCGTTCTTCATAAATAGAGTAGCAAACTTACTTTTACCATGTTAAAAACCTTGCCGTAAATCCAACTTCGGGATAAATTGGTCGAAGGGAAAAAGAGTACAACACGTGCTTTCAGACCTAATTCTCGAACTTGACTTCAATTGAGCACCTCACAGGTTAGTTCGAAGGATAATAAACCTTAAAGGAAATTGGATATCCATTACTCGAGGTTGAATTTTGGGGGCTCGAGTACGATGGATGCGATGTGGGAAGTCCCTAGTCCCCGGTCATGAACCGTTCTTCATAAATAGAGTAGCAAACTTACTTTTACCATGTTAAAAACCTTGCCGTAAATCCAACTTCGGGATAAATTGGTCGAAGGGAAAAAGAGTACAACACGTGCTTTCAGACCTAATTCTCGAACTTGACTTCAATTGAGCACCTCACAGGTTAGTTCGAAGGATAATAAACCTTAAAGGAAATTGGATATCCATTACTCGAGGTTGAATTTTTGGGGCTCGAGTACAATGGATGCGATGTGGGAAGTCCCTAGTCCCCGGTCATGAACCGTTCTTCATAAATAGAGTAGCAAACTTACTTTTACCATGTTAAAAACCTTGCCATAAATCCAACTTCGGGATAAATTGGTCGAAGGGAAAAAGAGTACAACACGTGCTTTCAGACCTAATTCTCGAACTTAACTTCAATTGAGCACCTCACAGGTTAGTTCGAAGGATAATAAACCTTAAAGGAAATTGGATATCCATACCTTAGTACTAGTAACGCTTAATGTGTGCCACATTCCAGTTGTTTTTTAATTGTATGTCCTTTTCGGACTCAAGCTGGTATGAGCCTTTTCCGGTTATACCAGTGACTCTGTATGGCCCTTCAGTTCGGACCTAGTTTCTCGTCATTGGAATTCTTGGTGTGTAGTGTGACTTTCCTCAATACAAGGTCCCCTAACTTGGAAGTGTTGAAGCTTTTCCCTTAGGTTGTAATATCCTCCCATTCATTGCTTTCTAACTGAGTGGAACCAAGACAGAATATTTGGCGTACAAGTTTAGTGACGTGACCCATGATGCAGATGTAGAGGTTAAGCTGATGCTCAAGTTATCCCCAAGAGAGCGAGTTTTAAGTATCTTGGGTATATTATCCAGGGTAACGGGGAGATTGACGAAGATATTGCACATCGCATTGGAACGGGATGGATGAAGTGGAGGCTCACTTCCGGTGTTTTGTGTGATAGGAATGTGCCGCTAAGACTTAAGGGTAAGTTTTATAGAGTGGTGGTTCGACCGGCTATACTGTATGGGGTTGAGTGTTGGCCCATCAAGAACTCCCACGTGTAGAAGATGAGAGTAGCAGAGATGAGGATGTTGAGATGGATGTGTGGGTATACCAGGAGAGATAGGATTAGGAATGAAGATATCCGGGATAGAGTGGGAGTAGCCTCCGTGGAGGAAAAGATGCGGGAGTCGAGACTGAGATGGTTTGGACATGTTAAGAGAAGAAGCATTGATGCTCCAGTTAGGAGGTGTTAGAGGTTGGCCATGAAGAGTTTGAGAAGAGGTCGAGGTAGGCCTAAGAAGTATTGGGGAAAGGTGATTAGGCAGGACATGGCGTTGCTTCAGCTCACTGAGGACATGACCCTTGATAGGAGAGTGTGGAGGTCGAGGATTAAGGTAGAGAGTTAGTAGGTAGTTTATAGTTGTTCACCGATAGTCTTAGTAGTATGCATGTCCCTTCATATTTTTAGCTTTTTATTATGTTATGTGGTTTTGTTCACCTCAGGTATTGTATTTCCTGTTGCTATTATTTGGTACCACTTATCCTTTATCTCTACCTTTTTATTTATCTTCCATTTTTATTCCTCCCTTCTATTGGAAACAGTCTCTCTACCTGCATTAGGTAGGGGTAAGGTCTGAGTACAGACTACCCTCCCCAGACCCCACTTGTTGGGATCAAACTGGGTTTTTTGTTGTTGTTGTTGTTGTTGTTGTTTCTTTTGAGCTGCTAACCGGACCAACGCGACTTCTCACCTTTCGTCTGCTAAATTTAGACTTGTGGCCATGGACTCATCATCTTATTTTCCCGTAGCATAGCGGTACCTTAATCTCAATTCTCTCACTTCTATGGGAATCAAAGCTTCTGTGCCGTAGACTAGAGAAAATAGTGTCTTACTGGTACTCAACATCGAAGTTGTTCGATACACCCATAGGACCTCGGGCAGACTTTCTTTCCATTTTTGCTTTGAGTAGGTCAACCTTTTATTCAGGTTCTGTAGTATGGTTTTTGTTTGTCGACTCCTCCTGACCGTTCACACTCGGGTGATAAGGGTTAGATAAATGTTTTTTGATTTTTTGATCTTCAAAGAACTCATTGACTTTGCTGCCGATGAATGTGTCTCCCATTGTCATACGTAATTTTGGTTGGTATCCCAAACCGGTAGATTATATGGTCCCAGATGAAGTCGATAACCTATTTTTTCTCAAACTTTCTCAAATGCATGTGCTTCAACCCATTTGGATAAGTAATCGATCATAAGCAAGGTGTATTAAGCCTTACCAGGTGACCACGATAAAGGTCCTATGATATCCATTCCCTATTTCATGAATGGCCAAGGGGAAAGGACAAGGTGAAGCAGTTCCTCAGTTGGTAGATCATCGTAGCATGCCTTTGGCATTCGTCGCATTTTTGAACAAACTCCTTTGCATCTTTTTCCATTTCATTCCAACGGTTGTTTTGATCAATTTTTGAACCTACGATTCCCATTCTGAATGGTTTCTACAAGTTGACTCGTGAACTTCCCTCATCACGTAATTGATCGCCCCGAGCCCCAATGGTTCAAAAATGACCTTCAGTATAGTTGACCTTCAACCAAGCAACACATGATAACTTTAGTTCGAAGGGCCCTCGACTCCTTAGGATCTAATGGCAGTTTCCCCTTCTGAAAGTAGTCCACGTATTTCTTTCTCCAATCCCAAGTCAGGTATGTTAAGTTTAACTTGGCATGAATGGTCTGTATTATTGAGCTCACTAATTGCACCACCATTTCGGAGTTAAATTCTTTAGAGTCCACCGACGATCCTAAATTAGCGAATGCATCAAACTTACTGTTCTGATCTCCGGGTGTATATTGTACCGTCCACTGCTTGAACCGATGTAATGCTATTTGCAATTTATCCAAATACCTATGCATCCGGTCTTCCTTGACTTCGAATGTTACATTGAAATGGTTAACAACGAGGAGGTAATAGCACTTGGCTTCGATTACCTCGGCTCCCAGGCTTTTAGCGAATTCCAGACCTGTAATCATAGCCTTATATCTGCTTCATTATTAGTCAATTTCATAGCTCTAATCAATTGCCTTATTATGCTACTTGTGGGAGGTTTTAGTACGATACCCAATCCAGAACCTTTTGCGTTTGAGTCACCGTCAGTGAATAGGGTCCAGACCCCCGAGCTAGTCCCCAAGGCAAGTAATAATTCTTTGTCTACCTCGGGAATCATGGCCGATGAGAAATCAGCCACGAAGCCTGCCAATATCTCAAACGTTATAGTTGTTCATGATTTGTATTCAATATCGTACCCGCTAATCTCTACGGCCCATTTTGCCTCCAAACTTGAGAGTTCGAGTTTATGCATAACATTCCTTAACGGATACGAGGTCACGACACATATAGGGTGACTTTGAAAATATGGTTTTAGTTTCCTAGATGCGCTTAGCAAGGCAAACACCAATTTTCTAGGTGTGGATACCTCTTTTCGGAATCACCTAAAGTTCTACTAATATAATATATAGGAAATTGTGTACCTTCTTCTTTCCGAACCAGGATACCACTTACCGCTACCACGGATACTGCCAAGTAAAGTTGCAGTTACTCATTCGCTTTTAAGTTGTGCGGCAAAGGAGGGCTTGATAAGTTTTGTTTGAGTTCTTCCAAAGCCTTCTAGCACAATGGGGTCCAAGCGAAGTCACTCTTTTTCTTTAGTAACGGGTTTGCCTCTATCTTTTTTTTGCCGGACTCCACCCGGTTTATCAGTTCCTCGAGTATTTTCATCACCTCGGAAGTTTTCTCGGGTCCAGACCCGTCAGGTTCTGTGATAATTTGTTCTTCCCTCCGAGTATCTTCTCCAACCTGTTGGTTTCAGCTGCTTCTCTGCATGATTTTGACTCTGCAGTTGTGTTATGATAACTTGTTGAGCTTGCAACATCTCAAAAATCAAACGTAAGCTAACTCCATTATCTCCCCCTTCGGGTGCCTCGCGAGCCGATGGCCGAGTTGCCCTGTGAATGTTGTTTCCCGGATCAATTAGTGGGTTGATGTTGATGGCAATCTGAAAATTGGCATCGACTAGGTCAGCGATCGAAATGCCATTAGGGTCGACAAGGGGTATGTTGTTGCTCGACACCATGTTGTTATTTTCATCGTCATAGCCTGATTCGGCATCAACACTTAAGTGAGATGATTGTGAATTTGACATATTGAATAATCATGAAATAAAATTTTAAAGAACAAGTATAAAATATAGTGTGTTATAAAAATTCGTATTAAACCGCCACTATTACCCGTAAATCCACGGTGGGCGCTAAACTGTTTACCCTTAAAATGGATAACAATTAAACTTGTACACAATTTAAAGGATGCGTAGTTTACTTTAACACAAATGATCAAAGAACACTGAATCGATAAGACATAAAACAAACCAAGTATGGTGAAGAGCCTGCGTTAGACTCAAATGTTAAAGATCGGTTTCAGTTGACCACTCGAAATAGATCTTGGTTGCAACTAAACAGATGAACAGCTGAAGAACACTTGAACAATTACTAAAAGCAAAAATAAACTTTATTGCTTTGATATGCATGCCAACAATGATCTAAAAATTAAAAGGTACACATTTTTATATAGTAGATGAGTGTTTACCCTAATACAAGTCAAAATAAGGTAAAAATCTTTCCCTTCCTTTTTGTCCCAAGAAAACACGATTCGTGCGTGATTTGTGCCGCAATATCTGGTTGATGGCGGATATTTCAGCTCTCTATTTGCCCTCTTTAACCGTCTTTCATTTACCCTCAATTCTTTGTTTCGCTCAAGCTTGATTCTTCCCGGATTCGGCCATGCTTGGTTCCCGACGTATCATGCGTCCGCCCTCGGTTCCGATTTGTGGCCATCATCGGTCCCATTTAAGCTAGTAACGAATAATGTTGTTCCTTGCTTTTCCAACGGGAAATCGGGGATAACTCTATCCCATTTTAACCGTACACAGACGTAACTACAGTCAATTTCAATAGGAAAGGAATATATCCATGTATACATTTGTTTTTTGCTTTAAGTCCTACTACCTTTTAATTATTTTTTTTGACAAAACACCAAATTGATCTTTACTAAGCAAGAGTCAGTTTCGTAATTGACATGTTAGCGCGTTTGATTTTTTTAGCATCGTGTGAATTAAAGACATGCACGTATTACAAATTAAGATGGCAAATGCCAACCACACATATATGCTGTCCAATTTAATTTGACTCTGAAAGGGTTTTTGAGGTGAGATGGGTCACCTAATTAAATGTAATGTATTATTAGATGAACAAATCAGACAATATCACGTTTGAAAAATTTAAGTGTCGGGCTGGCTCTATATGCATTCAATGCTGTGAAGAGATCATGACATGAGTTTAATTTCTGTACTGATATAAGTTTTTCACTCTCAAGTTATGTTAACCCTAAGTGGCATACAAAATATGTAATTGGTATTTGGTAGTAAACAACTTATTAGTGAAAATACTTTACACGATCACTATGTAACTCCAAATGACACAACTAAATTTCAGTACATCTCTCTTATCTTTTTTTTTGTTTGGGTATACACATTTAATTTGTTATTTTTAGAGTAATCTGGGCTTGATGAGTCCTTTTCTACAAGCATACATGTAGTTTTCATTCTTAAATATTGCAGTTTTTCATTTGTTGACAAAGAAATGCATATTTTACTTATATAGTATATATATTTGAACGAATGTTTAAAAACAGACAATTTAAACTTGTAATAATAAAGAATCTCAGAAAAATAGCGCAACTTTTGTGAATTGGGAAATAAAGAAAATTAGTGGGGAAATTAAACAATTAAATCACAAAGATGACATTCTCATTTCTTAAAGTCCAAGCAGCTTTATATACTACAGGTTTCTTAAGTGCAAACAGATGAGGTTGTATGGGGTCGGATTTGACCGACCACGTCCCAAGCAAGCGCGACCAATCGTGTATATAGAGATCTGGCTGAAGGGACGACCATACAACCACGTCGGCCCCTCAACTGCGTGTACTTTATCTTTGTCTTGTACTATTGTCTTTATATTTGATTGAGAGTTAAAATGAAACCTCTCCACTATATAAGGGAGGTTCTCCGTTGTGTAGGGGGTGGAAATCATTATTTTCAATAACATTCTCTCTCTATAACATGTTCTCTTCCTCTTTTTCTCTCTCTATCTGATTTACTCCTTCATCTCAAGAATATCTTTGTATTATTTCATTCCTTAGTTCTTTGAATTATTACGCCACAAAGGGCGTAACGTATTTTAGAATCAATTATTTCCGATTACAATTTACCCCTTATTATATATTAATTAATTTGCTTAAATATTATTCGATAACATTTTAAGTCAAACATAGGTGAGTTAAGCCTTTGTATTTTGGCAGCTAAGTTAATTCAAAGAGGGGAGAAAACAACTAAAAATTATAGAAAGATAAACCAAATTACAAAATATCTGAATAAAGAATTGAAGAAAAACAGATCGCATTTTGACAAATAGGATATGCTTTGCCCTAACTTATAAGCTGTATGGTTTGCAATGCAATTTAGCTAAGAAGGGAACATCCGACAAAAAGGGTCCACTCCATTAAATTAATTAATTTCACTAACACATTTTTAACTTTTTGCGCGCACTGATCGATAGTGAAATAATTACTGCTTCCCTTTTCTTCTTTTGGTCCTAAATAATCCTGTTCAGTTTTCAAAGCATTATCCACTTGATTTAAACTTTTTAATTTTTTATATATGTAAATAGAGTTTGAACTTTGAAAAGCGTGTCAATACATTCTTATTCATTGAATTAAAACATTATATAATCTAAATCTTGGTAAAACTATGTTCCAATATATTATTATTGGGTAGGATCCACCCATAAGTGATGATAGATAACTCATAACCCGACTTATAACCTATAAATACGTCATTACGAGTGTAGGAAAAAAAAGGTTTTTCCTAACTCTTCTTATAAGAAACAAACGGTGATTAGGGTTAGATTCTCTGCATCTTACACAGGTGTAGTATAGGCTGTGAAGAAAGGAATTCATTATTCGTCTTGTGAGGATTCCTGATGAAATAAGTCCTGGTTGTTGCAGGTCCGCTTTCGCATAGCAGAAAACTCAAGTCTTTCAATCTAGTATTTTCGATAAAACACTTCAATAGAGTTAGCTAATATTTGTGTTGGTGAGAGGTAACAATACTTATTTCGTAGAATTAACTAAAATGAGCACAAACTAATCCATACACCACATCTATTAAAAAAATTATTTTATTTACCCTCAACATCGGATAACAATTGAATTTATAAGTGGTTTTAGTGACACGTGGATTGATTTGACACAAAGCGATAGATTGAATTATAAATAAAGCAAACAATAATAAAATAAATCCAAACAGTGTGACTTGATCAGTTATAGCCTTGAAAAATAGATCTCACTTGAACTGAATGCGATTCAAATGATATCAAATACAGAAAAACAGTAGCTTGCAGAAAGAAAATAATATTATAATACTTTGGGATGCGTGTTACAGAGTGTTTTACAAATAACCAAACCCCATTTATATAGTAGGGGAATCGGTAACCTCGAAGACGGGTTTTCTAATCTCGTATCCTGGTTCGATGGTACCCGAGGTTGATCTTTAATTCATTATGTTTTGATCTCGATCTGCCGTGCAATAGATGAGCCCAATTTCTACCGTATACAGATAGTCCCCTTGTATTCAGAGTGTAAACGACGAGAAACGATATGAGCTCCTAATCCTCATCTCAATAGTTTGCGTCAGAAATGACAAAAATAGACGAAATGTCTCGTCAGTCACGTCTTAATGGCATTAATTGTTCGTCAGTCGCTGGTCGGCCACTACAGACTTTGAACCGTCATTTGAAAATTATTAAATACTCCATCCTTCATTCATTCAAACTCTAAGTTTAAAAATCTTCTACTCTTGTTCTTAAAAAATATTTGCACTCTCTAACACTTGTACTCAGATTTCTTGAGGTTTTTGCAAGAACTCTTGCTTGCTTTCATTCAAAAATATTGAGCGTAACTTTTTAACTTCCTTTTCTTCATCTTTATTCAAAATAAAAATGGCGAAGACTTCTAAGACAGTTCCACAAAAAGAAACTGTCTCTTCATCACGGCCGGTCGGCGAGGAACCAGTGGCGGAACCTCATCTTGAAGCGTTTATTCGTGGTGGGTGATCGACCGGTGCTGATTTCAAGGTTGAAAAAATTTTCTCGGTACCGAGTTGATGCGAGACTGACTATATATATATATGCTGGTCACTGACAGCCTCCTCTCCAAGGTCACGGAGGATTGCAGCTGGGCTGGTAAGCACATGGTGGTGCCTTCGCTTGAGGAAGAGATTACTACCCACGTGGAGGGTTTTTAAAGTGTTTACACTTATCCCTTCACTTTAGGCCCCTTGGACCCGGTCATCATCGCCTTCTGTAAGAGGTACAAGGTGACCCTCGGTCAAATCCATCCCTCTTTCTAGAGCTCGGTCAAATCCATCCCTCTTTCTAGAGGATAGTAATTCTCCTCCGCTTCTTCGTACCTATTGATACCTAATTTTTTTCTCACATTCTTTCAAATAGTATATATATTTTCAAAATGTTATTTTTGCATCATTATTTGATTTACAAGATTTATACAAGTAATTTCATAAGTTTCCGCAATTTTTAGAGTTTTAAAATTAATTTTTTTACATTTTTTATTACTTGATTATCTATTAATTATCCTTTAAATTATTTTAAAATAATTTAATCATCTAAATTTATTAATTGTATCCACATATAGGTTTTATAATATTTTATCTCATTTTTATATAATTATATTAGTATTTTTAGGCTATTTACATAGTTTTGCAACAATAACCTATGTGCTTTGCATAATTACATTTTTTCATATTATTTTTTGCCAAATAGAACTTTTTAAATTTTTCTAATATTACGTTATTATTTTCTATCACTTTTTTGCACAAGTGATATTTTATTATCCATTAACTATTTTTTATAAATTATTTTATTCACCATTTTCATGTATTTAATTTATAGCCCAATTCAAGGCTAATTTTGGACCAAAATTAATGGCCCAAACACCCCATACCTTAGCCTAATCCGCCCCAGTCCAAGTCCAATCCTCTCTAATCCTATAACCCATTCGGGACCCATTCTCCTAACCATCTCCATCTCTCTTTAATCCTGGCCGTTAATCTCAGATGATCAACGTCCCATAATAAAACCCCACTTCCCCTTATATCCCATAACCTAAACCTAGAGAACCATTTTCTTTCCCAGCTAGCTCTGTATTCTCCTAACTCTCCACTCGTCTTTAAGAAACCCTAGCCGTCATACCCTTAATCTTCTCCAATTCCAACCCAAACATGGAATCAATCCATGATCTACTTACCTATTTTGTGATACTCTACTATTATGCGCGTGTCTAATATCCCTTTTTAGGTTAATTCTGGATCATGCCTTACTGTGGAATTATTTTTGGGAAAACTTAGCGAGCTTATCTTGTATATGTCTTGTATGCTTACCCCGTTAGTCCAAGTGACATACCTCCTCAACTCTCCTAATGTTGTGTTTATGTTCAGCATGCTACACTCTTTCCCCTGTTGAATAATTACTCAATCATCCAGCTATGTTGTTTAGTTTTCTATGTCAAATTCACCATGATGAAGAGCTCTGTTGATTCTCCTATTTTTCATGTCCAAAGCCCTTTGTTTCTAAAATGCAAGTTTCAATATGTCTTATGCGAGTCCTGTCAATATTGTTTTATGATTATATATCTATGTCCTAGTGAGAACTGATGTTAGTAGGCTTTAGAGCTAATTAATTAGTTTTCATGCGTAGTTCGTTAATTTGTGTGATTAAGTTTTTCATCTGCAATTGCTGGGTAAGGGGGTCTTCCCTTTGGTCCTAGTGTGGGTCCTTGTGTAAGTTCGAGCTGAGCAATTGATACACTCTAATATTTGGGGTGTATTTGTATCTGAGTTTGTTGTTCGTATAAGGAATGAGCTTGTTGCAGGCCCAAGCTTTATTGGGTTATTTTCTTTTGGGTCTGCTTTGTTAAATGGGCCTATAGTGGTCTTCTTATGTAATTATTCATACTTGATTACTTCACTCGGGCTGTAATAATTTGTAAATTGAACAATTGGGGATTTAGTAAAATTAGGGAAGAAAGGGTATTCTAGTACTTGAATAAATGGGTAGAAAGCAGGCTTATAGGAGTTATGTGGTTTATTCACTATTTCATTTACATGTTTTGATGACATGAGTATAAAGCTTGCCTATAGGGGTCACACGCACACAAATCACCTAAACATATGCTCTTTCCAGTATTTACCGTGTTTGTTCCCATTACTGTGTGTCCTTAGATAACATATCTTAGAGCGTTGTAATGTAATATTTTATTCACCCAGATGCCATGACTATAGGACTTCAAAATAATCAATCTATCAACTGCTTCAATTATTTTTAGTGTGTTGTTTATCTAGATATCATGGCTATAGGTCTCAATATTCTAATCAACTGTTCACATTATTTCTATTACATTGTCATCCATTTAAGATGCATGCATATAAAAACAGCATTAATAATTCAGAACTATGATTGTATTCACTAACTCTTCTTGCAAAATGATTAGATATTATGCCTATAGGACTTGCAATATTCAATTTTCCTATGCGCTAATCCAGAAATTGTTGCACTGCCCATATACTATTAGAATCCATAATCGCTTAGAAATCATAGGATTTGCAATTTACCTGAACGCTGCTCGTATATATAATACTAGAAATCAGAATCACTTAGAGACCATGTCTATAGGATTTATAATGATCTAATATGCCCATACATTAGCATAAAAAATGTTGTATTACTTGTTAAATACTAGAACCATATAGAAACCATGCCTATAGGATTTAATGATTCTAATACGTCTTAATCCTGTATATTCCCTGAACTGCATGTGTGCATTTGTTGTTTATGTGTGGAGGCTAACCTGGGCCTTTGATTTTCTTTATGTGAAGTCCTATTTGTTTTGAATGTCGCCTAGTTTTATCATTTTGAGCAACCTAAGTTGAGTTTATAACCACCCAAATAGAGGTCTATAGCCTCCTAGACCATAGGCATGGGACGAGTAGTACACACATAGGGTACGATTTAGAATTGAATTAGAGTGCCTTTAAGTAAACAACTTCAACATAGTAATTAGGTAGCAAGAGATGATAGTCTGTGTCCGCTGAATATTATGAGCAACCCCTACCTTAAAGGAGTTGCGAAGTATTATTTATGTTGCACAGAGTAATCCTTTAGGCTAAAAAACTTAGGACCCCCTCCCCTTTCTTTTATGTACTTGTTATCTACATTTAGTCGTTTAATATAGACCAATGTAGTTATATCATTGTAGTCATTAAGATTTGTACCAATTCTAGTGTGTAATAAAACTCTTCGACTTTTATATTTCTTTGTTAGATGATCAGTTAGCCTAACGACATAATCCACATAGTTTTAAGTTCCGCCAGGACCCACAACTGTGGACTTTGAAGAGTTCTTAACACCTTCTCTTTGAGGAAATTTGAGCCCTTACCCGATCTTTGGTGACGTTGATCAGTCAAATAGAGTTATTTACATAATAGGTGCCCCATTGCACCCTAAAAAATCGTTAGGTGGCAACTCTTCTTTATTAATATCTCATCCATTTAAAAGAGTTGTCACACGTCGAAACCCGTTTTTGCGAGAAAACGGGCACGACAGTCCCTTCACCATCGATCACCTCATGCATCTAAACAGCCCCCGACTCTA
Organism: Nicotiana glauca; assembly: GCA_026770625.1. Lineage (NCBI taxonomy): Eukaryota > Viridiplantae > Streptophyta > Magnoliopsida > Solanales > Solanaceae > Nicotiana > Nicotiana glauca. Next base: position 23,829 of record MU782990.1, on the reverse strand, counting down.
TTGAGGGGGATGAATAAAACTTGCCCGTTGATCTAGTAAGGCCCCATTCTTAAGCATAGACAAGGATCGGGACCGAGGTTGGTTGGGCTGATTCATTCAAGTGAGGACCTTGGATTTAATCCCAGCTGAGGACATGCCATTTCCCAAAAAATAAAACATGAAACGTAAGTATAATCTTGCCTTTAAGATTTTGTTTATTGATTTTCCTTTTCTTCCCTTCTTATCTACATTTTGTGGTGCAGCTATTGCTCGGATGCCGAATGTATTTCCTCGACTCAAGGAGTGGGCCGAGGGTATCGTGTTACAGAAACCCTATTCCGAGCGTGCATGGCGCAAACTTTCAAAAGGCTGATGGGAGGCCCGTTCTCATGGTAAGTTTCCTTTTCCGAGTTAATAATACTTGATTTTTTCCTCATGTTGTTGAGTTCTTATTCGTTTCATTTTCTATTGCAGGTCATCCCAAGGGTGTTACTATGAGGCCTTCATCTGGTGACGAGGATGTGCTTGTCGAGTCCTCTACTCCGAGGCAGAGTGATGAGAAAAAAAGGAAGAGGGACCCGAGTTCTCCGAGCTCGTACAAGAAAAGAACAAAAAGAAGTTTGGTGCATAAATCTAAGGGTAGCACCAGTGCTCGGGCATGCTCTTCGAACTCACTCCACCAGCTGAGGGATGAATCAGAATAAGAACAAGAAGAAGAAGCCTCCGAACTGGTGACCCATGTGCGGTCAAGGATCGAGGTACGAGGGGCCTCCAAACTGGTGAGAGCTGAAACTGAATTGCCTCGACTCGGGGAGGTCGATGAGGGAGCTTTATCCAAAGCTTCCAAACCATAAGGGGGGGCGAGGCCGCTTTGCCATAAAATAGGAAGGCTGATAACTAGGTTGTAGCCGGTTCTTCCCATATAGCGGATAGTGCTCCGAAGGGCGTACCCGAAGTGATAGACGTCTCCGTTTCGCCATTATTTACTAAGTCAATGTTTACCGAGGCTCATGTGCTAAAAGGGCGACCCAATGAAGAGTTCAAAACTTTTTTGATGGCGTAGATTCTACCGCTATTGAGGATGTCACCGGTTGGGTGATTTACCGATGCCGAGGAAGAGTCCATCATCGGGTACGAGTGGACCTTCCTCGAGCCCGAAACTAGTCAACCGGTTCCCAGCCCCAAGTTTGAATCCTGACCGGAAGTCGTTAATCATTATGTTTATTCTGAATGATGCCTGAGTTCTTTTTGCCCTTATAGAGGTGGACAGTTAGCTTTGGTGCTTGGTAAACGAGGAGGACCAGGCCAATATGAACGAGGTGGAAGTGCCTTGCTTGTTTAATGAAGCCCAACAGGCATTAAATCGGGTAATCTCATATACCTCTTAACAATTTTTAGTTTGTACTTAGATTATTTTGTAGCTGATCGTAACTTCTCTCTTTGTGTTTGTAGGCTTCGGTACTTTCCACGAGACGTTCCTCCAATACCGCGAATAGATGAACCAATACGATATTGAGATCCGAGGGCTCACTGAGAAAAGAGATGCTTACAAACTTTCCAATGAGCAAAGAGAGGAGGAGGCTAAGGGCCTCTGGGATAAGTTAAAGGTGGCTCGGAAAGAACATGCCAACCTAGTTGAGTAGGTAAGAAGAGTTTTTTTATGTTAGTGACAACGAATCAGACAGAGTGACTAACGGTCTGAACCTGCAGGTCCAATAGAGGATCAACAAGTCGAACAACTCCGGCAAGAGGTAGATGCGGTAAAGACTGAGGCCAAAGAATGGAAAAAGAACATGGACTACTTGGCCTCATAAAAGGAGACCACCTGCGTGCAACTGGCTTTGGCTAAGGTCCAGCTCTGAGGTATAAAGGAGAAGTCCTTGGTGTAGGCTAAGAACATCGAGGAGCTCAAATCCCAGTTGAATTCGGTCATCTCTGATCGATAAAATCTAGCCACAGATCTTAAAGCGGCCAAGTAGGAGGCCAAAGTAATTAAGATAGTGGTCGTTTGTAAGGCCGACACCAATGCGCATTAGGTTCGAGCGAAGACATCATCGAATACTAAATGGCAATCTTGAAGAGAGGCCTTTGAGGAAATTCATACTAGGGGTTTCGAGCTATCTGCTGAGATCGAGAGCGCCAAAGATCTCGTAGTCGAGGCCAAAATATTGGCCTCTACCAAAGACGACGAGGTTCCTGAAGACTTAGGAGAGTCCGAGGATGGCAAAGTTCTCGAGGGAGACAATGTTGCCCCTTAAGAAGACTAGGCCACTTAGGCCTTTAGATGTTTTTTCTTGTTTGTTTTTTGTATTTTTGTTGAGGCCGTTCGGCCTTTGTAAAAATTTTCATCGACCTGTTTGTCCCTTGTAAAAAGAACTTTGATTATGAATATAAGGCTTTTTCCCTTCAATAGCTTTCGATTTTTCACTTTGTCTTATGTACTTTTATTTGCAAAGATCTAAATGCCTTAGCACGAAATAGTTAGGTTTTGTTCAAAAACTCGAAGAAACCTTGCCTTCAACCTTATTCTGTTTTAAGGTATCATGGGGGTTCGGTGTGACCAAAAGTGTTCGGTCCCCCGAGTACTTAAACTATTTTTTAAGTCATAGTCTGCCAAGGGTAGCCTCTACAACCAGTTTAGAAATTTTAAGGCCTTGAAATCTTTGTTACGGATCCTCGAACGTCTCCGAGACATTTTAATTTGGCTGTGGCCTTTTTATTTTAGGTGTCTCCCAATGGATTGGTCGCCCTGAGTTATCCAGGCTTTCCTAGGATAAGAGTCCTCAGGTAGGGATGGTCGTGGCCTTTAAGGTTTGGGCGTTACCTGATAGGTTTTATTCCCCCGAGCTCCGATAGCCCGGACCATCCAAGTTTATTTTTGAACGGTAGTCTCCGAATGATAGTGATCATTCGAACTCGGATTAAAGTGGGTGTTGGGCTCGTTACCATTAGGAGATCAGATGTAAAAAATGCAAGAAAATTTTTTAAAAGGACAAAATATTTATCTGCAAAAGAGAGACTTCCTTTTATTCTTGTATAAAATAGGTATACATGTGCACATGCTTTGTGCTAGGGCTCGAGAAATCTATATGGGCATGGTTCGTTTCACCATTTCTCCCTTACAATAAATCCTACCTATCGAGACCCTTTCATCACAAAGTTTCTTTTCTTGCTAAAGTCGATATCTGAGGATAATGCCCCCAGTATTCGAGGTTGATCATAAGGATAAGCCTCGAATACTATTGGTTTAATCTTTAATAACGGTTCATGGCCGGCCTTCTATTCTAAGTTAGCACGATCCAATGTTGACTCATTAAAAACCTTGCTGGAAAATCCATTTGAGACAAAATCGATTCAAGGAAAAAAGAGTGCAATGCGTGCTTTTAGACCTAAAAAAATATGTACTGCTTTTTGTTGGTTACCTGCAAGTATTAGTTCAAAAAATAAGTAAAAAGGAAATGAATGGGGTAGTACCTTGGTTCGGGTTTTGGGTGTTAATTGTGACCGTCCTTAGTACTAAGTCCTCGATATTGAAGTGTCGAAGGTTGGCCCTTCGATTATAGTACCTTTCGATTCATTATTTTTGGGTGCCCAATCAGACGAGGGCGATTTTACTCCTTTCATCTAATATCTCTAAGCTCGAGTTCATGGACTCATTATTCGATTCCTTGGTAGCATATCGGAACCTGATACTTGGTTCACCGACCTCGACCAGTATTAGAGCTTCCGCACCATAAACTAACGAGAATGGGGTAGCCCCGGTAGTGGACTTTGAGGTCATATACCCATACAAATTCGGATAGGATTTCCTTCCATTTTCCTTTAGTGTCGGTTAACCTCTTTTTGAGGTTTTGGAGTATGGTTTTGTTGTTCGATTCAGCTTGTCCGTTCCCACTAGGGTGATAAGGCATTGACAGGATCCTTTTGATCTTATAATCCTCGAGAAATTTGGTCACTTTGTTGCTGATATATTGTTTCCCATTGTCACATACGATTTCGGATGGAATTTCAAACCGACATATGATATGGTCCCAAATGAAGTCAATGACTTCCTTCTCCCTGACCTTCTCGTACGCCTGGGCTTCAACCTATTTAGAAAAATAGTCGATCATAAATAATATAAATTGAGCCTTACCGGGTGCCCATAGAAGAGGGCCAACGATGTCCATCGCCAACTTCATGAATGGCCATGGTGACAAGACCAAATGCAGTAACTCCCTGGGTTGGTAAATCCTAAGAGCATGTCTTTGGCATGCATCACATTTTCGTACAAACTCCTTCGCATCTTTTTCCATGTCGATCCAGTAATATCCGGCTCTGATTACCATTCAAACCAATGATTTGGCACCTGAATAATTTTTGCATGTGCCCTCGTGGATTTCCCTCCGAACGTACATTTCTAGGGGGCCATCGAACATTCTTCTGAACAAGGTTCCGTCTTCAGACAAGCTGAATCGAGCTGCCTTTGAACGTAGGGTATTCGATTCTCTTGGATCTGAGGGTAGTTTCCCGGTCTTCAAATATTCTACATATTTGTTTCTCCAATCCCTATTCAAGCTTGTAGGGTTTACTTCAGTGTGACCTTATTCTACTACCGATCACATGAGTTGTACAACAGCCCCCAAGTTGAGCTCGTCGTCCTCGAGCAACGACCCTAAGTTCTCAAGGGCATCAACCTCGCTATTTTTATCTCGAGGTACATGCTGCAAAGTCCACTCTTTGAACCGATGAAATGTTACTTGCAACTTATCTAGGTACCTTTGCATTCGTTCTTTTCTGACTTCAAATGTTCCATTAACTTGGTTTACCACAAGGAAGGAGTTGCACTTAGCTTCGATCACCTCCTCCCTCAAGCTTTTGTCCAGTTTGAGACCTACAATCATGGCCTCATATCCGGCCTCATTGTTAGTCAATTTCATATTTCTAATGGGTTGTCTAACTACATTGCCTTTGGGTGGATTTAGTACGATGCAAGTCCAGACCCTTTTGTGTTCGAGGCACGGTCCGTAAAGAGGGTCCAGATTCCTGAAGACGTCCCTGAGTTTATGAACAACTCTCTTTCAACCTTAGGTATTAGGGCCGGCATAAACTCGGCCACGAAATCTACCAAAATTTGAGACTTAATGGTTGTTCGGGGTCGATACTCAATATCATACCCGCTGATTTCCACGGCCCATTTGGCCAATCGTCCCATGAGTTCAGGCTTATGCATTATATTTCACAATGGGTAAATTGTCACAACACATATAGGATAGTACTGAAAATATGGTTTTAGTTTCCTAGAGGCGCTTAGCAAAGTGAGCGCTAGTTTTTCTAAGTGAAAGTACCTAGTTTCGGCCTCACCTAGGGTCCTGCTAACATAATAAATTGGAAATTGTGTACCTTGATATTCCTGAATTAGGACTTCACTTACCGCTATCTCTAATACTGCCAAATACAGGTATAGTTGTTCGTCTTCCTTCGATATGTGGATCAGTAGTGGGCTCGAGCTTGAGTTCTTCCAAGGTCCATTGGCATTCCGGGGTCCATGTGAAGTTACTTTTCTTCTTCAATAACTAGAAAAATTGATAGCTCTTACCAAAGGATCTCGAGATGAATCTCCCCAGGGTGGCAATGCACCCGATTAACCTTTGCACGGCCTTCATGTTATCCACTACCGTGATATCCTTGATAGCTTTGATCTTGTCGGGGTTGATCTCGATTCCTCGGTTTGATATATGAACCCAAAAAATTTACCTGATCCGACTCCGAACGCGCATTTCTCCAGATTCAGCTTCATGTTGTACTTCTTCAATATATTGAAGGTTTCTTGCAAATGCTTTAAATTTTCCTCTACTCGCAGGGACTTGACCAACATATTGTCAATGTAAACTTCCATGGATTTTCCTATTTGTTCTTCGAATATCCGGTTCACTAGGCATTGGTAAGCGGCATTAGATTTTTTTAACCCAAATGGCATTACGTTATAATAGTATGTGCCATATTTAGTGATAGAGTAGGTCTTTTCCTGATCATCCGATCTCATCTATATTTGGTTGTACCCGGAGTAGGCATCGAGAAAACAGATGACCTCATGGTCGGCAGTGACATCGATCATGCGATCGATGTTGGGAAAAGGGAAAGATTCCTTGGAATATGCCTTATTTAAATCTTTATAATCTAAACTATATTTTCTAACAATTCCGAATATTTGACTTCCCGAATGAACCATATTTTAAGGAGTCTAGTTACCTCGTTATTGATGAAAGCATGTTTGATCTCGGACTAGGGCCTCCTTTTTATGCTTGACCGGGTGAAATTTCGGATCCATGCTCAACTTATGAGTGGTTATCTCTAGTGGGATTCCTGTCGTGTCGAAATGGGACCAAGCAAAATAATCTATGTTAGCTAAGAGAAATTGAATGAGTTTTTTCCTGAGCTCGAGGGTTAACCTCGTGCCCAGGTATACCTTCCGATAGGGTAGATGTTCGATCAATGTGATTTTCTCCAGCTCTTCGACCATTGATTTTGTAGCATCGGAATCATCGAGGACTATAAAAGATCTTGGAACCTCGTAATCACCATCCTCATCAATTCCCTGTTTATCCGGTTGGGTTGTGGCTGGTGTCGATTATTGCTATTCAGTTTCTTGCTTTGTATTCGAACTTGGGTCCTTCGATGTCGCCAGTATTGATACCGGAATCACTTCTTCGACAGCAAAAATTTCCTTTGTGGTCGGTTTTTCCCCGTAGATCGTTTTAATACCTCCTGGCATTGGGAATTTTAACACCTGGTGAAGAGTCTAGGCACTGCCCTCATATTGTGGATCCATGGCCTCTCGAACAGGGCGTTGTACCTCATGCCCCCCTAAATCACATAAAACTTGGTTTCCTGGATGGTCCTGGTGGGGTTTACTGGTAATGTTATTTATCCCTTAGTAGTTTCACAAGCCATGTTGAATCGTTTAGCACATGAGCTACAGGCATGATTTGATTATACACGCCAAGTTGTTCTACGACCCTCGATTAAATAATTTTGGCCAAGCTACCTAGATCAATTAACACACGTTTAACTCGAGATTTATTCATGAGTTCATATATTACTAGTGCATTGCATCGTTGTAGGGTTGCACGATTCCTTCTGTGTAATTGTCGCTGAAAGACAAAGTTCCTTCTAATATGTAATATCGAGTCTGTTTCTCCTTTGTGATGGATACTTTGGTGCGCTTTAACATCGTACCTTGAGGAACATAGACCTCTATGATGATCATGTGGATGACGTGCTGATGTTCTTCTTGCTTGGTTTGTTTATTAGAGTCCCTATTTCTTAAATGATTCTTAGCTTGGTCACTTGGGAATTCTCGAAGATGCCTAGGATACCTCCTTCCTCAATTGTCAGCAATCTTCCCTTCTGTGGCCGTGAGTGCCATGATATTTTCACATCTGGTTTGGATTCTTTTGGGCTGGGTCGGACTGTAGAGGTCAAGGACATTTGGTATCTTTGATGCGTCTGATAGTCGATGTAATGGCAACTGCATCAACATTGAAGTTATATTCCGATAACCTTGGTGCTTCTTTAGGTCCGATAGTCCTTTCACAGCCGTTCTTTCTCATAAGTCCCCGGCTGCTCTGACCTCGGTCATTTCTCCTTTCATTTCGCATAGAACTCCGTCCGGAACCACTGTTTCTTCTATCTTCATTGTACGGTTGATACCGATCCTTGTTTGGCCTTGGTTCACGTTCGGTATCTCTATTGACTCTATCAATGGGTCTAACAGGAAAATGGACCCAGAAGGAGCCCCCAGTTGATCATCTTCGACTCTGATCTTTGATTGATATTGGTTATACACATCAGCCTAAGTGACAGCTGCCTATTCTAATCAGATTTTGCTTCAATTGCTGTGAAGCCATCAAACTTCGAACATTGAGTCATTGGGTAAAAGCTTGAACGGCCCAATCATCAGCGACCAGTGGTAGGTCCATCCATTCCATTTGAAAATGAGATACGAAATCTCTAAGCATTTCATTATCTTTTTGCCTCACTTTGAAGAGGTCTGACTTCCTGGTTTCGACCTTGATAACCCCAGCGTGTGCTTTCACAAAAGAGTCTCCAAGCATAGCAAATGAGTCAACAAAATTAGGGGGTAAGTTGTGATACCATATTATAGCTCCCTTTGACAAGGTTTCTCCGAATTTCTTCAGTAAGACAGACTCGATCTCATCATCCTCCAAATCGTTTCCTTTGATAGCGCGTGTGTATGAAGTGACGTGTTCGTTTGGTTCAGTCACTCCATTGTACTTAGGAATCTCGGGCAGGCGGAATTTTCTAAGGATCGGCTTCGAGGCGCACTCGAAGGGAAATGTTTCTGTACAAACTTCTTGGAATCCAAGCCTTTTAGTATTGGCAGCGCTCCTGGGATTTGGTCGACCCTAGAATTGTAGGTTTTCACCCTTTTGTCGTTTGCTTCAATTTTCTTCTTCCCTAATTCTATTCGTTTTGTCAGCTCCTCAAACATTTTTATGATCTCAAGGTTATTACCTGACTCGTTCCCACTCGAACTTTCCGCGACCGGTTCCTCCCTGCGAGTGATTTCTCAAAATCAGTCACGCTCGATCCTTCTCGGTACGCGACTCTGGTTTTGTAACTGAACTATTGTCGTTGTTGAGCCTGTAATATTTTGAAGATCATCCGTAGATTGACCCCTTCTCCTCCATTATTTTGAGTATTCTGTGTTGTCGATCGGGCTCCACCATGGATGCTATTCCTGGGGTCAGTAGCGGGGCTTGTGTCGATAGCCAAGTGCGAATTAGTGTCCAACGGGTCCGCAATCGGAATTTTGGTGGTATCTACGGCCGGTACCTCCTCACCGAGCGCTATGTTATTATTTTCACTGTGATGACTAGATGTATTGTCAGCAAGTATAGGTGCTAATTCTGAGTTTGATATTTTGAGCTTAAGCCTGAAATCAGAAACATTTCAAAGAACAGTGTAAAATAGTGTATAATATAGAAATTTGTATCAAATAACCACTATTATCCTTAACCTCACGATGGGTGCCAAATTATTTACCCTCAAAATTGAATAACAATTGAATTTATAAGCGGTTTTAAGGGTATGTAGATTAATTTGACACAAAGTGATAGATTGAATTATAAATAAAGCAATTAATAATACAATAAATCCGAACCGTGTGAATTGAGCAATTATAGCCTTGAGAAATAGGCGTCACTCGAACTGAATACGATTCAAATGACGTCAAATACAAAGGAACAGTAGCTTGCAAAAAGAAAATAATATTATAATGTACTCTCTCCGTTTCAATTTATGTGAACTCATTTGACTGGGCACGGAGTTTAAGGAAAAATAGAAGACTTTTGATCATGTGGTGTAAAATGAGGCACATATATTTTGTGTGGCTATAAATTATTGTGTAAAGGTAAATTGTTTCCAAATAAGGAAAGAGGTCATTCTTTTTTGCACGGACTAAAAAGGAAATAGGTTCACATAAATTGAAACGGAGGGAGTATTTTACAAATAACCAAATCTCATTTATATATTAGGGGAATCCTACTTTACGTACAATTCTATAAAAGGTAAAGGTCACATGATTTGCTAATTAACCGATTTCTCATTGGCACATGTCGAGATTTTTGCCGTGATATCCGACCAGTTATGGATATTTCGGCCTTCCGTTATCTGGTCCAATAATATTTCCTTGAGCACATTCGAAGTCGGGATAGATTCCGGGTTCACGGACTCGATACCTTCGAAGACGGTTTTTCTAATCTCGTATCCTGGTTCGATGGTACCCGGAGTTGATCTTTAATTCATTACGTTTTAATCCCGATCTGTCATTCAATAGATGAGCCCGATATATATATATATATATATATATATATATATATATATATATATATATATATATATATATATATATATATATATATATATATATATATATACGTCTATTGGACAGAGAAAGGTAGCAAAAGGATAAATGGTAATGGCTTTGAGTAATAAATGCATGGCATGGGGGAGGAGAGAGCTCCATATAAGATTCAAAGGAATAGGAAGGGGGATGAAGAAAACTAAAATGAGAGATGGTACACACGTGTGACGAATTAATTGCTGATAGGAATATGTGGGCCTTACCACACGTGTAATTGAATTTTTTGGACTTGTAAGACTTTAGAAGAATAGCAATAGTTTCTTGTCTGTCGATATGGGTTTGGGTCAGTCCGTGGCCCATTTATCATGTGGTTGTGTTCCTTTCGTCCCAAACCCCACACCGCATGTGCACCCATGATGCTTCACTTCCAAGAGCCGCAACCTGCTAGTCTTTGTGACAACTAGTTTGAAGTTTGAACTTGACTACATCTAAAACTAAGTAAAATCTTTCCGTTCACTTTTACTTGTTCACTTTAAGCTTTTCATGTCCATTAAGAAATAATAATTATTATTATATAACCTCTAATAATGATAGTATTTTAAAAAGTCTTGAAAATAATTTTGAAAATGAGCTATAATAATAAGGATAAAACATGAAAAAAAGATTGTCTTTATTTGATTTAGTATAGTGGATAAACAAAAGTAAAAACGTATTTTTAGTATAGTGAATAAGTAAAAATAAATGGAGGGAGTATAAAGCTAAGCTATACGTATATCCACACTTCCACAGTCAAATCTGAGCTTTATATATAAATATAGTTTTCATATGAGGAAACGTAGGGTGCGCCTTGACGACATTACCGAGTCTATGGGTTGCACTTTAGTTTCACCTTTCTTTTTTGTTTTTCCTAATTTTTATCATTTCGCCATAGTTCGAAAGAAACACTTTTTTTTATGATTTTACACAAATAACAGATCAGATTCAATGTCTACTTTTTTTTTCACCTTAACATACTGTAGCCTTCCATAACACTTGACTCATTATTTCGATTACTACCTCAAAAATACCCGTCACCTATTTTTGAGTTTAAATAGTTTGGGGCGACTATTTTGATTAATTATTGAGTTAGTAGTCAATAATGGGCCAAGTGTTATGGAAGGCTACAGTGTGTTGAGGTGAAAAAAAATTAGAAATAGTCTAATTTACAATTGATAATTGAAAAATAGCCGCAGTTTCAAAAGCAATCGAAATTTAGTTATTTTTTTATCCAAAGATAAAACCTGAATAAAACACCCTTAAAATCCAAAAAAATTCAGCATATTATTCTGGTGTTCGAATTTGATACATATGAGATTCCAGCATAATATGCTAGAATTTCATAATGTAGTGGCGTTCCAACATAACATGCTGGATTATACGCAGGAACTCCATAATCCATCATATTATGCTTGAACTTTCCGTGTTTCAGCTAAAATAGTGGCTATTTTTCGATAGAAATTTTACCTCCTATAACAAAGGTTGATACCTTATTTATTATAAATAAATACCCCCTTTTTTTAAAATTATCTCCTATAGCTGCCTTTTAATTTTTATAGCAAAATATATATTTTTGGCCACTTCCTACCTTTAAGTCATTAAATATGCTGTGTATTATTTTTCTCTTTTCCTCTCTCTTCCTTCTCTCCTCCTTTCTCTTTCCTCTTTCTTCTCTTTTTCCCCCAATTTTTTCCTCCCTTGCATTTAGAAACCCTTGCAGGGGCTGTGTTTCGCCAACAAAAAATCCGGCCGACGACCACTTCCCCCCTTCCTTGTTGTGTCACCTCTAATCCCCTCCCCCGGCAGGCGATTTCTTTCACACTGTTGTGTTACAAATTCTAAATTTTTTTTAGATTTTGCATTGATTGTTCATGTTTGTGTTGTGAGATCTGAAGAAGTTATGTCTTTAGTTTCCGTTTGATCCTTTAAATTGGTGCTTCTTCAACAACTGTCTTTATTTAATCGTGCAGCGATGCCCCACATGGCGGAGGCCTGGATATCGGTGGATTGGGGACGGAGTTTGGGGCTTAGGAACTTGAAGAGTTTGTTACCCTTTTTTCAATTGTATTTCAATGTATCTTGTTGTATTCCATGTATTTCATTGTATTCACTGTCTTTAGTTTTTTCTACTTTTTCAATATATTCATTGTATTCAATGTAATTATATAATTTTAAAGCTTCATATTGTTTCACTGTTTTATCTAGCAGTATGTATTCAATGTATTGTAGAATATATTCATATATTTTTTTAATTAATATAATGTATTCAGATGTATATATGTATTCAAATTTATCTGCAATATGTATTCATATGTATTTGCCCTATAGATGACCTGCTATAATTCAGTGTTCAATGTGTTTTTATGTATTTAACTGTATTCAATGTAATTATATCATTTCAATATATAAATCTATTTGTAAAGATATAACTAAAAAAAGGATGGATTGAATCTCTGAAGATTGCTTTGTTTTTTGGGTGTTTTTCGGTTGAGAATCTTTTCTATAACTAGAAATACAAATTTTGTATGTTATAATTGATTTTGTTGAGTTATATTAGGAGTCTATCGCGTTAATTGATTCACTTACCGTTTTTAAACAACTGAAGACCTTTTTACCCTGTAAATTCCGTTACTGTATTCATGAATACAGCTCGCGAATATAGTCGAATACATTCTCTGCTTAGCTGAACTCCCTTATTTTTCACCGAGTTTTGCTATTGTATTTCATTAATACAATAGCAAAAATATATTGAATATAGTCTATAAAAACTAGGGGTGTTCATGGTTCGGTTTGGATCGATTTTTCTCTAAAAAGAAACCAAACCAAGTAAGTGTAACGGCCCGACCCGTCGTCTCATGAGTAACTACCCCGTTCTTCCCATTTTCTGCTCCCTTATGTTTTATTATCGGTATTGGGTGCATTAGAATTTAATTTAAGTAATTTTATTAAGAAATGAGACACTTAGTCTCTTTTAAGAAGACTTAAGTTGGAAAAGTCAACTGGATTTTGACTTATGAGTTAGAGGGCTTGGAATTGAATTCCGTTGATTTGGTTAGCTCCGGGTGATGATTTAAGGCTTAGGAGCGCAATCGGAAGTAATTTTGGAGGTCCGGTGAAGAAGTTAGCCTATTTTGGCGAAGTTAGTATTTTGGCAATTTTCGGTTGATAGGTGATATTTTGATCCGGGAGTCAGAATGGAATTCCGAGAGTTGCAGTAGCTTCGTTAGGTGAATTTGGACTTGTCTGCAAATTTTCAGGTCATTCGGACGTCGTTTAATTGGGTTTTTGATCGAATGTGAGATTCGAAAGTTTTAGTTAATCTTAGGCTTGAATTCGTCGTGATTTGATGATTTTTGTGTTAATGATCGTGTTTTTATGATCGGAACAAGTTCGAATGAGGTAATAGAATATATCTGTATTCTTGGTTGAGGTCCCGGGGGGTCTCGGGTTGAATTCGGGTGGTTGAACGAGAGAATTTGGAGTTTGAAGTTTGCTAGTTTTGAATTGCAGCAGGTATTTCCGCATCTGCGGAAGGGAGACCGCAGATGCGGCTCCGCAGAAGCGGAAAATTCTCCGCATGTGCAAAATATTGGTGAGTCCAGCAAGTTCCGCAGAAGCGGAAGTTTATTCGCAAAAGCGAGTCCGCAGAAGCGGAAAAATGATCGCAGAAGCGAAATGGCGATGGCTTAGGAGGCTCCGCAGAAACGGAACATTTTTCGCATATGTGAGTCTGCAGAAGCGGACTATTAACCGCAGAAGCGGTTTTGGATGAGTTGAAGTGAAACTGCAGAAGCGGACAGTTTCCGCAGAAGCGGAAATCGCATAAGCGACAATTACTCCGCAGAAGCGAAAAATGTTGAGTGTTTAATGAAACAGTGGGTTTCGATTTTCAGAAGTTAGAAAATATTTTGGGACTTCGGGAGAGGCGATTTTGGGCGATAATTGAGAGATATCGAAGGGATTCCATCAGGTATGAACTTGTAGCTTCAAATAATGTTGTTATGGTATAAAAACAAGGATTAAACACTGATAATTCAAGGAATTTAAGGGTAAAAATGGTGGTTAGGGCTTGAAGCCTAAGAGAGGCTAAATTGATGATTTCAAGGGGATATTGAACTCCGATTCTTGTGTAATTGATATGTACGGACTCGTGGTGAGACAAGGATTCCGGAAACGTGAATTTTGTAATTTTTTGGGATGTGGGCCCGGGGCTTGGGTTTTGCTAGTTTCGAGATTTTTGTTATATTTTGATTGTTTTCGATTGGGTGTTGTCCCATTAGCATATTATGATATATTTGTCCTGATTTTGGTTATATTTGGTGCGCGTGGAGGCCAGTTTGAGGGGCAAAGGTGTCGCGGGCTAGAGTTTTCGCCGGTTCGAGGTGGGTAATGCTTGTAAATGATGTCCTGAGGGTTTGAAACCCCGGACTTGCACATCATAGTGCTATATTGAGGTGACTTGCACGCCGGATAACGGGCGTGGGGTAGAGCACCATTGGGGATTGTGACTTTGTCCGTCCCTCTTAATAAATATACTACTAAATTGCTTGGAGCTGAATTGACATCCTGTTAAAGGTATTAATTATCATGATTTGGACTGATTGTCATATTTTGGGCTTCATACCGAATATTTGAATCCTTCGGGGATTAAAAATTACTGTTTTTGCAATACTGTGTACATTTCTATCTCAGTCCAAGGTTTAAAAATGCTATTTTGCAAACTTAGCCATCTTTTTAAGATTTGAAAAATTAATTGATATTTTACTGATATTTTTGCTGAGAACTGTAGTGTGACTAGTGCCCAAGGGGCTTATGTGCGTTCATGACTATGTATGGATCGGGATGCACGCCGCAGTGGGAGTGATATTGATATTGCGCTTGGGCTGTAGGAGCCCCTCCGGAGTCTGAACCCCCCACAGTGAGCGCCGGGCGCCCAAATGGATCGGGCTGTACGTCGCAGCGTCATGTTCATGTGCATTGCATTGCATTCATGCATTGATTGCTGTTTGTACTACGTGGCATGACATTTAGCACTCATATATATTATTGGCATACATGTATTACTTGCCTTGTTGACCAGACACCCTAGTGTAAATTGCTAAATGAGTGCTGAGCCCGAGGGGCTGATTTGTGTGTGGACTTGCACTATTTGATGTCGGATTTATGTATTTAACTGTTAATAAGGAAAGAAAGAGATATTTTTCAAAAGAGGTTTTAAACTGAATCAGATATTTGTTTAAAAGGATGTTCATGGAATTACTGCTGTCTAAAAAGTGTTGTACTGCATTTTTATAGCATGAGTTAGTGCTCTTGCGTGATTTCTTTCTTCTCAGTATCATTTATTTTTATTACCGCTAAGTTGGAAGTACTCACTTTACTCCCTGCATCATGGGTGCAAATTCAGGTATTTTTAGGAGCTTACCTGAGCTAGTTGCTGCTTCAGCGTATTATTGGAGTAGTCGAGGTAGCTGCCTGACGTTCGCAGGACCCGACTCCTTCCCTATCTCTTTATTATTTTCCACAGTTTTGATCATTTGTAGTATGGAGTTTTATTACTCTGTATTATTAGAGGCTCTAGACTCATGACCCCCAGATCTTTGGGAGACTATTCATTATGATTGTTAAATGATATTCAAATAATTGATTTTGAGCTTCATGCTCGGGTTGACAGTGAAAATGGTCGGGCTTAC
>MU782984.1:81996-112886 GCA_026770625.1 Nicotiana glauca | reverse complement strand
TTTTGTCTTTCTTTTCTTTTCTTGTACAGTCCATTTTATGCTGATTTCAATGATGTGTCATGCATGAGGAATTCCTGGACTAGTCTTGATAATCAATGTCCTCAAAATTCAACGGCCTCTCGAATAAAGCTGGATTGACTTTTTTTTCCTTTAAGTGTCTTCCAATAGAGCCATTCCTTCTTGCTACCAAAATTCTTATTCCACACGGAATCATCCATTGGTTCACTGGGTACACTATCACCCTCAGGTAGGGCAACCTCTACATACCTCTCTTCATCGGACTGGTCCTCCTCATGATCAGGTACCATATCGACTACAGCTTTGCCTCGCCCTTAAACATCAACCATATTGTACTTCTTAGACTTGGGTAGCCTCGAAGTTTCTTCACGAATAAAGAGTGGAACATCTCTCGACCTAGACGGCCGTGTGTGCTGCATTTCCTATGGTACTGCTTCAAAAACTTCCCTAGCATCCCTATCGTTCCTTGTCTTTGTTCGAAGCTCAGTAGCATGCTTAGACCGTGACCCAGTTTTAGTGGAGGACTTCTCTGAGGGTAGCTTACCCTTACTATGATTACTTGTTGGATGTCTTGGAGGTGGTCATACTACCTGGAACGAGCCAAGAAACAACATTAGTTCACTCTAGCCACATCAAGTCATAGTGGTGTGTGTCATATCCCACACGTCGCATTTGAGCATATGTGCACAAGACGAGTTACGAGCACTATAAAATACTTTATGCTTATTCCATGTTGATTAGCACCATGCAACAACATGTGGGTAAGGCAACATATAAGCGATGCCTAAGTCGGCCGCGGATGACACTTATCTTAAAAAAAGCACAATTAAAGTTCATAAGACACCCAACGTCCACCCCATAATTAAGATATGTCTGTATTGTCAATAAGGTAGGTTAGCTACTTAGAATTCACAAAACCTCACCAAAAAATTCATTCGGGCAATTCATCGAATACTTTATGTGCACAACTTTTGTGAAGCTTCATTGTTTCAATTTGCCAATAGTGTACCCTCCCATTTAGAGTGAGGTGGTGGGAATTGTATTTTTCCACTTCACTATGTATAACCACCAATAAATTTTAGTGCACAATATGCTCCACCATTCAAAAATAAATCTCATTAATCATCCTACCACATAAACAACAACATAACTAGAGAGAGAGAAAGAAAAGAAGAAAACAAAAAAACAACTAACCTAAGAAAAATAATCAGAGGGGACTGTGGGTGGGAAATAAAGACGAACCAAAAGAACGATAAAAAGAAAAAAAATTGAGAGAGGGAGGGGGTCGTACCTGGTGGAGGAGGCACTGAAAAAAAAAAGAAACATGAGAGGGTTTATGTTTTGAGTGTGTGTGTGTGTGAGAGAGAGAGAGAGAGAGAGTTTATGTTTATATAATGCTTTTCTCTTCTTTATATAATCATATTTTTATTTGGAAAATTAACGAGAAAACAGAAAAAGAAAAATAAAAAAGATGAAAAGTTACTCGGGGTTGCACCAAGGCAGTGCGTCGCGCGACCTGGCGACGCGCGACCTGGAGACACGCCCATTTACCTGGTTAAGTTATGCCCGGTCTGTTTTCCCCTTTTCTTTTTTGGTCTCGGTCTTGTGAAGCGAGACACACTTTGCTGTCCCCAAAAGTTTTCTCCTCAACATTCTTGGTCTCGGTCTCGCAAAGCAAGCTTCACTCTACTACTTCCTCCCCTTTTGTTTTTGTGACTAAGTGACAACTGGACAGGGAAAAAAATTGGGTTTCCTCTGAACAAGCCTTGATTTAACGTTGTGTCATGAAGAATTACAATATTATAATGGGTTGGTTTACCTCCCACGAAGCGCCTGATTTAACGTTGCTGCACGATGCAAACTTTTGGGATTATACTTCGCCCACATATTGAGGTTCGTTCAATTGTATCACATCTTTCTCTCCTTTTTCTTCACTCTTTCCAACATATTATTTCAGTATTTTCCTATTCACTCTAAACTTGTTCGTCCCATCTTCGAACTCAATTTTTGCAACTCTATTTGAGAGCAGTTGGACTACTCTAAATGGTCCTGGCCATCTAGATTTCAACTTACCCAAAAATAATTTCAATCTTAAGTTACATAGTAGTACTACATCTCCAGGTTTAAAATTTCGCTCAAGAATATTTTGTCATACATCATCTTCATTCTCTCCTTACATAGCCTTGTGCTCTCAAAATCTTGGTAACGAAACTCATCAAGCTCGTGCAACTTTGTGACTCTACTTGTACCCCCTATTTCCATATCGAGATTCAGCTGCCTCAATGCCCATAAAGCTCTATGTTCCAACTCTACGGGTAAGTGACGTGCTTTCCCGAACACCATTTTATATGGAGACATGCCAATTGAAGTTTTAAAATCAGTGTTGTTGACCCAAGTAAAGTTTATTTTGATGATTGACAAAGGAACTCAAGCATGTACCGGGTCCATCCACAGTGTACACAAACACATGTAGAGTAAAAACATAAGGGATGCACGTAAGGGAGATAAGCTTAAGTTGTTATATCTGATATCTCGTGATCGAAAGGGTTGCATAAATGATAAGGAGAAGGACTCCTTACTCGAATAGAACTTTATCAAAGATAAGGGAGGAGTTAGAAGCTAAAGATAACTAGAATCTTCCACCAAGGAAGAGTATAGCATTAAAACTCTAGTTATTTCCTATTATGCTAATTCTATAAATTACATGATGTTCTCACTTTACAAGTACGCACAAAAGATGAATTTAAATGTAAGTTGAGAGAAAAATAGCATGGCATATTGCAAGAAATTCTTGTCTGATTCAAGTATGTGAACTTGAAGCTACATGAACCAGATAGAAGAACTAGTTCCAAGTGTCTGTATTTTATTCTAGTTTTATTATAGTATGCGGTTTTCAAATTGTTTCTTTCAGCTTTATCTAAAAGCAATTATATTAGGTACTCTGAGTACTCAAGTTAGAGTTAACTTGAAGTTGTAGCAACAGTTAGGGGATGGTTTCCAAAATAGGATTAGAGATAATCCTTAGATTTACAAAGAATTTCGTAAATGCTGTTTTGGCTCAGTGATTTAGTGAAGTGTTGGGAAATCCTACTGAGTAGTAGGTTGTGATTTTGTCTCCTTTTAAGTCGGGTGTTTTTCACGTAAAAATACGTGTGTTCTTTACTTTTCGCATTTATTATTTCCGCAATATTAGTATAGTGAACACATAGATGAACTAGGTCCTTCTATAATCTATGCACGTGAAAATTGGACACCACACAAATCATCCCCCTTCTTGTGTGGCAATTAAGTATAAAACATCAATTGGTATTATTGATACCCAATTTTTTTTATATATTTTAAATATACTTAAAAGCCTTTAAAATAGCATATATATTCATATATAAGCATGCACAAGGCTTTTATTATTTTCCCATAATTTTAGGGTTTAAATTGACTTATTTTCTCCCTTTTTTATTTATAAAATCCCCAATAATTATTTCTAAAATTATTATTTTGATAATTTATTTATTGTATTTTTATATTTATGCCAAAATATGGATGATGTAATTTTTACATAGTTTTACAATTATATATAGTATTTTTAAAGCTAAAGTGCATATAATTGCAATGTTAGCCTTTTTTAAGACATAATTATATTTTATATGCGTAAAATTGGACCCTGTATTTTTAAATCATTAATTATGTATTTTAAATTATTTTGGCATCTTAAATTATTTTCCAGAAATTACCTATTATTTTTATAAATTAAAATAGGAAAAAATGGCTATTTGAATTATAGCCAAATTAGCTTTTCAATTGTAGCCAAAATGGGGCCAATTACCAGCCCATTCTCCTAATCAATTAAATCGACCTAGGCCCTAATTATTCCTACCCGACCCAAGCCATCATAAATCCTGAAGATCAATGACCCTTATTCCTCATTTCCTTTTTAATTTCCAAACGACCCTTAACCCTAAGTCATTTTTCCAACGGCGTTGCCTTCAGATGCTCTCTCATCTCCACTCTTCTCTCAAAACCTAACCCTAGACTCCTCCACTCAGCTCCTTCTCCGGTCATCTCCGGCGACTATCTCTCAAGCCCCAGGCCTCCAATGGTCACTCCACCACCTTGCTCATCATCTCTAAGGCCCTCAAGTGTCCTGGGCCATGACGATTCGTACCTAGGGTTTTTGATTCTGTGTTTCGAGGCTTCTCTGGTGTGATTTTGGGAAAAATTCCCAAAATCACACCATGTGTGTTACGATTTGTGAAGTTACAACAGGTTCTTTCGATTTCTACTTAGGTTTCCTTTTGAAACCTTAAGTCTCTTCGGATATCTCAGATCTAGGTTATTTTCATGCTTTAAGCCTATTTCCTTCTATGATTTGCTTAATCTCAAGCTTTCTTCTGAAAGATCCTCTATTCTAAACCGTTTTTACTTTCTTTGAAAACTAGGGTTTTATCAAACCTGTTTCAACCGATTTCTTCATGATCAAACCTTTTTCCTTTGTTTATTTTAACTGATTCTATGTTCCTACTGCTTTTTAACTCAACTCTGTTAAAAGCCCTAATTTTCAAAAAAGATTTTTTCTTTACTTGTTTCTGTGTGTTAGCATTATTTTTCTTTACTCGTTTATGTGTTTTATCATGATTTTCTTTACTCTGTTTTTGTGTGTTAGCATGATTTTTTTCACCTTGGCTATGTGTGTTAGCATGATTTTCTTTGCCTTGGCTATGTGTGTTAGCATGATTTTCTTTTCCTTGGTCTTGTTAATCTCTCATGGTCACCATGCTTCGAATATGTTCTGCTGAATCTTTAGCCTACTTATATCACCTCTGTATGACTGCGTTTGCTCATCGCTTGTTTCTTTCTGCCTATATAATTGACCTTGTTTGTTTGCTACTTCTATTCATTCATCTCTATTTATATGTGAAAATATGCAGAATCATGACTCCCCTTGATTGATTCTGATTTTCCTAAACTGCTGGTAATTGAAAGATTTTCCTTTAAAGCCCTAGAGTTCTACTCGTCTGTTTGAATTAATTGATTTCATTACCTTATTTACTATGGTACTTTATTTTACTTAGTCTTTCCTTAATTGGGTATTTCTGAATTTGGTCCTATTTGACTACTTTATGCCTACTGAACTCTGGCTCCTTTCCTTATTTAATCACGCACTAATTCTTCTTCTTGCCTTATATGGTACTGAATCTTTTCGTTTGATCTTAATTCCCTAAACTTAAGGAAGCACTTCCTTGATTCTCTAATTGATTGATTCTGAGTTCTTAAATTAGTGTACTACTATGATTTTTTTACCTTATTTCACTACCTACTTTCAACTATAAATACTCTAAGTCTTTCACAAACAAGACAATGTGACTTGGCTTTCAAAAACTCTTCTCTTATTTAAAATCTTTATTCTCCCTTCTTCCTTGTGTTATTTTGCTACTATTAGCCGGCTGCAAGCCGGAGCTAATCATCTGTGCTCTTTGGTTCCTTCATTCTGCTTACTTCTATCTTCACTGATATGTACAAATTAATTAAAGCCTCAACAACAACATGTTTCTCTTCTTGTTTCAGTTTCTTTTATTTCTAGCCTGCTTTTACTTGTGGTTCTGTTATGAAGTTTGTAGTTAGGCATGCTAGTATGACTCCACTCCCTTTAAATTCATGTATTACTTTGTGTAATCCAAGCATGCCTAGGCAACTATTTGTTAACATAATATGTTCTTACCATTCTTATGAGTCCCCAACTCCCTACCTATGTGTTTATATTCTTCCTAATTAGTTTGTGATTATGCCAGTTTCAATTATTGCTGAACATGTCCAAGTCAGTCCAAATACCCTTGCCAGGGTTATATGTTTGCAGTCAATGGCTGTGTATCCCCAAATCCCTATCCCTCTTGTGTGACTATTGAACTCATTTGGGTTATGTGTGGGATCCTATCCAGAGTTCTTGATTTTGTTTATCATTCCAACCTTTTCAAACAATCTCTATTACCTTACTGATTGCTTTCAAAAATAGATTTTTAAGTCCAGTCTTTAGTAAACTTCTTTCAACCTGTGTCCTGCACTTTCACTCTACTCTTAGTTAATAAGTTCTTCCCCCTCTAGTATGTGTACTGCCTTGGGATCCTCTTGAGAACCCTCTGAACTTTGGCATACTGAGGCTGGCCTTTCCATACTACATTGGTTTAATGCTTGGCTACTAAGTCTAGGTGTAAGCATTGCCTGGGGTCCTTGGGACCCTTAGGGAACTTTGATGCACCTAGACTCTGATTTGTCTATGGAAATAAGGTTTGAAAGACCATTGGAGGCTTTGGAAAACTTGGGCCTAATGCAGGCTCTCTATAGAATAGCTTCTTGATCTTTTTATTTCCTTATGTAATTCATTTATTGGCCTGTAATAATTTGTAAACAGATATTTGGGGTATTTAGTAAAATGGTGGGTAGATGTATACTTTGTGGGGTAACATGGGTAGAAATCCTGCCCTTAGGATCTATTTTTCAAATCTGCCTGCTTCACTTAATAGAAAACATGTCCATAGGGTTTTTTTCTCATTGAATATGATTGCTTTTGCATAATAGAATCATGCCTATAGGGTTCCGCGTTTAATTTCATTTGCATCATAATAGAGAATCATGCTTATAGAATTCCACTTCTAATTTCCTCTGCATCAAGTAGCAATCATGCCTATAAGGACCTCACTTTTCATATCTTTTAATGCCGTTTGCATCAGATAGAAACCATGTTCGTGAATTATGTATTTGTCACGTTAGAAGCCATGTTTTTAGGTTCCAAGCCATCACGTCTTAAATCAATTCAAGTATAGATACCATGCCTATATGACCTAATCCAATTTTAGTTACAACGAGTGTTTATGTATGTTTTTATGCCTGCAAATCATTCACAATCAGTAATATGCCTAGATATCATACTTATAAGGATTTGTATTCGCAATTATGTCTGATAATCTGATTAGCCTAATGAATTAATTTCATTATGCCTAGTTCATCTTCTTAAAACCGGTCTTATTAAGCAACGACATTTCCTGCAATTAGTTCTTTCAAAATGGCTTTAATCTCATTAGATATCTTGTCTATAGATATTAAAGGGGTTTATTTTGAAAACTTGTTTGTTTTTGAATTAACAAGATATAATACTGCATATAAGCAAGCCTTAGGGCATTTTCAATACCTGCATTTTCTGAAGTTGTTTCTATCATTCAATGTTTCCGATTCTAATAAGCTTTTCAAAGAGGAGTCCCTAGGTTACAACTTCTGGATCTGAAAGTGGTTTATTTCTGCATGATCACTTAGTTAGTACTTTGATTAGCTTACTTGTGGTTGAGTCGTGCTGCCTGTATACTTGTTTGCAGAGGAAACTATGAGCCTTTTACTTGCTCCCATTATGTGAAAGTCATAATGCATTTTGACTGTTGCATTAAATTTTTGCCTTTAAAACCTTAGGGGTACGTCTAGAACCAACTATAGGTAGAGGTCCTAACTTCCTTTAGGACTATTAATAAGGGACGGGTAGCAGCACGCAATAGGAATCAGTGACCAAACACTCGCTTTACATGACCAATAAGGGGATGGAAAGGGTAGACATGGGATATGATGAATACGCGTTAATGTCATGTGTAGCCCTATAGGATAAACAACCTAGGACCCCTCCTTACCCCAAATCCTCTTCTTTTTAAAAAAAAAATTGTTTATATAATTTGCTCAAACCTTTATTTCACTACTTGACTTATTCAATGAGTTTTACAACTTATTTGATTTAACTATTTGTATGGACTAATGTAAATATAAGTTCGACCGGGACTCATAGTTGTGGACCAAGTGGGGTGCCTAACACCTTCCCCTCGAGGTTATTTCGAGCTCTTACCCCAATCTTTGGTAATGCAAACAAACCCAAGAGTTAATCACTCTAGGTGTCCTAACCCATCATAATCCGTTAGGTGGCGACTCTTCTAATATCCAATTCCTAAAAGGAAATGAGTCATTACACCCCGTGAATATCGAAACCTGAAGTTCCTCCCTGCATATGGAAGGAAAGAAAAAGGGGGTGCGACAGGTATCAGAGCGGGTTATCCTTGAAGAGGCTAACACCTTTAGGAGAAGATCAATATGAGTGCACCACCTGGGAAGGGCAATCCACTACTAGGCCACCACTCTTTAATGGCCAGTACTACTCTTGGTGGAAAAATAGGATGAGAGATCATATTATAGGAAATAACTATGAGCTACGGGACATTGTCACCGATGGTCCACTGGCTACCTTAAAAAAAATGTTGAAGGAGTAGATGTGCCAAAAATAAGAGCTGATTGCATTACTGAGGACCTGAGGAAGAGGGAGTAGAATGTTAAAGCCAAGAAATGGCTTGTTTGTGGACTTAGTCCAAATGAGTACAGTAGAATCCAAGGCTATCCCCCTGCTAAGAAAATTTGGGACACACTACAAGTGGATCACGAAGGAACACCTCAGGTGAACAGATCCAGAGGAACTCTACTGTACTCTCAATATAAGAGTTTTGCTATAAAGGAAGGAGAAACCATTCAAGAAATGTACACAAGGTTCACTACACTGACAAATGAACTAAAATCACTTAGAAGGATTATTCTTGAATAAGAAAGGTTTGAAAAAATATTGACTAGAATTTTGCCTATCATTTGGGAGAGTAAAATCACTATTATCTGTGAATCAAAGAATATTTTCAACTCTCCCACTGGATGAATTGATTGGAAATCTTACTGCGTATTAACTTAGGAGACAGACCATGAAGATGGATGTACCTAAGAAGGAAATGAGTTTGGGTTTCATAATCACTGAAGATTCTGATCTGGAAGATGATAAAATGATTATGTTTACCAAAGACTTCAAGAAGTACCTAAGGAGAGGAAAGGGTTCTTCAAGAAGTGGAAGATACATCAAATCAAAAGCTCCTAATAAGTAAACCAATGATGACTGCTACAAGTGCGGAAAGACTGATCACCACATCAAGAACTGTCCTTTGTGGGAAATTGAATGGAAGAAGGAAAGAGCTGAATACAGGAACATGAAGAAGGAACAGGTTCAACCCAAGAAAAGCAACAAAGGATAAATAATGGCTATGGTCGATGCTTGGGGAGACAGCACAGATGAAAGCTCAAATGATGATGATGATGATGATGAACAAGAACTTATGGCCATTAGAGAATCTGATGAAGAAGCTGAAGTAAGTGTCTCTCATCTCAAAGACAAGATTAAATTTTTGTCTAAGGAAAGGTTATTTGAGTTGCTCCTAGAGCTAATTGATGAATCTGAGGATGTAAATAATAAAAAGGAACAGTTGTCAAAAGTGTGTGTAGTTTTAAAAGCTAAGTGCTAGAATTTAGAACATAGGGCTAGTGAAACTGAAAGTGAAAATGTTGTATTGAAGAACCATGTTCATGAACTTGACACAATTATCATAAAACTTAGATCTAAAAATCTAAAACTAAAATTAGGAACAGGTAAAAATACAGCTGATCACACAGAACTTATTTTGGAAGAAAATGTAGGAAAAATGAAATATGAGTTGTACCAAAGGATTTAGCAGGTAAGAATCCTAAAGAAGGATCTAAGCAAGGTCAAGCATGAGCTAGACAGACCTTGTAATGGAACAGGTCCTCCGATGCACTTTCATGGCTACAAGAAAACCATAGCAGCAACAGAAGAGGGCTTGGCTTTGGGAACCTTACACCTAAGTGGGATCTCAAAAGCAAGTACTTTACATTTCCTGATAATAAGATTTTCACACACTGTGGTAAAATAGGTCACTATAAAAGTGAATGCACTAAAAAAAAAAAGCCAAGTCAAATGAACAAAGAATTTGTTCAAGGAAAAAATAGGCTACCAAGTTGGGACAAAAAAAATTTAATTCATCCTTTTGCCTATTGAAAGGGACCCAAACCAGTTTGGGTTATTAAAACTAACCCTTGATTTCCTTTTATAGGTCTAAGTGAAGGGGATCATCCAAATATGGTACATGGATAGCGGCGTCAAAGCATATGATAGGAAGAAACAACTAGTTCCATTCACTTGAGGACCATAAAGGAAGTAATGTCTTCGTCAAAAATGGGAAGAAATGTGAGATCATTAGGGTTAGCAAGGTAGGTAAGAATGACTCTCACTCTATATAGAATGTCTACTTGATAGATAGACTGAAGTATAGTCTAATAAGTGTATTAAATTGTGTGATAGAGGTAGCATGGTTGCATTCACCTCTACAAAATGATTTGTGATTAATATTATCACTGACAAGATAGTTTTGTAGGGAAAAGGAGCGAACAACATATATGTTGTAGATGGGAAAAAGAGTGAACAAAAAATATGTTGCAGATCTGTCCACACTATCAGATAATGAATTCACTTGTTTAATAGTGTTGGATAATGCTCCCATCCTTTGGCACAAGAGACTTGGACCATCCAGTCTAAGTCAACTCAACAAACTAGTATCCACAGACTTGGTGATAGGATTGCCTAAAATTAAGTTCAAGGAAGATAAAGTTTGTGAGTCTTATGTAAGGGGGAAGCATGTAAGATCATCTTTCAAAAGCGATAAAATGGAAAGTACCACCAGAACGATGGAACTGGTCTATATGGATCTTTGTGGACCAATGAGAACATTGAGCAAAGGTGGTAAGAGATATGTTATACTGCTTGTTAATGACTACTCTAGGTTTACTTGGACACTATTTCTAACATCTAAAGATGAAAATTTTGACATGTTCACTTATTTTGTTAGAAAAATTCAGAAACGCCTAGGTAATCAACTTACATCAATTAGGTTTGATCATGGTACTGAATTTGAAAATGCTAAATTTGCTGAATTTTGTGATGAGAATGGCATAGATCATAACTTTTCTACTTTTGGACACTACAAAAGAATGGAGTAGTTGAAAGAAAGAATAGGACATTAGAAGAAATGGCTAGGACTATGCCTCTTTCTAGTAAATTGCCCTATAGAGTCTAGGTAGAAGTTGTGAACACTACATGCTACATCATAAATAGGTGCATGACTAGAACTCTTGTTGAGAAGACTCCCTATGAGTTACTTAAAGGTAGAAGTCAAATATATCCCATCTTAGGTCATTTGGATGCTTTGTGCACAATAATGGTAAAGACTCCCTGGGTAAGTTTGATTCCAAAAGTGATGATGGAGTATTCTTGGGATATTTTTTACATAATAAAGCTTATAATATCTATAACAAAAGAAATATATGTGGAGAAGAAAGTGTACATATGGTTTTTTATGAAACTAACATTCTTTCTGAGAGGCAAGAACATGAAGATAAAGCAATTGGGATGGTAAGAAACTCAAATGATACCACAGCCCAGACTGAAGGTGCACCACACGAAGGAACAAGTGATGGAATAGGTCCTTCTACCTAGGACAACCTGACAGAGGGAACTGAACAAAGAAGAACTGATTCTCAAACCTTAAGGGGCCATGTCCATGAGTCTGTTCCTCAGGAATAAAACACTGAAGGAACATATAGGGGAAACCATCTGGTTGTGAAACCTTACAAGTACCAAAGTTCTCATTCCATTGAGAACATAATTACTAATTCAACCTCTGGAATCAAAACCATATCTTCTTTCAAGAATCTTTGTACTTTTGATGCTTTTATATCTCTTATTGAACCTAAAAAATGCTGCTGAGGCTTTGCAGGATCCAAATTGGGTAAATGCAATGCAAGATGAACTCAACCAATTTTAGAGAAGTCAAGTTTGGCATCTGGTACCAAGACCCAAGGAAAAATTAGTAATTGACACAAAATAGATCTTCAGAAACAAACTTGATGAAGATGGAACAATTGCAAGGAACAAAGCAAGATTGGTGATTCAAGGATATAGTCAAGAGGAAGGCATATACTATGATGAGACCTTTGCTCCAGTCGCAAGATTAGAAGCAATTAGACTCCTTATAACCTTTGTTATTTACATGGAATTCACTCTCCATCAGATGGATGTCAAGAGTGCCTTCTTCAATGTAAAGGAAAAAGTGTTTGTCAAGCAACCTCTGGGCTTTGAAAGCAAGGAATGTCCTAATCATATGTACAAGCTTGAGAAGGAACTTTATGGGTTCAAGCAGGCTCCAAGAGCATGGTATGAAAGACCATCAAAATTCTTGTTTGGGCATGACTACATGAGAGGTAAAATTGACAATATTTTATTCTTGAAAAAAAAGAGTAAAGAGATCTTCGTAGTTCAGATATATGTTGATAAAATCTTTGGAGAAACTACTGACAAGTTAAGTAAATAATTTGCTAAACTAATAGGGAGTGAATTTGAAATGAGTATGATGGGTGAGCTTAATTTCTTTTTAGGCTTACAAATTAAAGAAAACTCAAATAAAACTATGATCCATCAGTAGAAGTATGTGAAGAGTTTCTTAAAAGGTTTTAAAATGGAAGATTCCAAAGAAATTGGCACTCCTATAGCAACAACCACAAAATTGGATGTAGATGAACTTGGTTCATCTGTTGATCAGAAATTGTATAGGGGAATGATTAGTTCTTTGTTATTCTCACTACTAGCAGACCTAACACTGTTTTTAGTGTAGGTCTTTATGCTAGATTTCAGGCATATCCAAAGGAGTCTCAGTTGACTACTGACAAGAGGATCTTGAGATACCTAAAAGGCACTACTAACCTTTATTTATGGTATCCATAAAGTAATAATTTTAACTTAGTGGGATATGTTGATACTGATTATGCAGGTTTTCTTTTGGATAAAAAGAGAACCTCGTGTATGGCACACTTTATTGGCTCATGTCTTGTGTCTTGGGCCACCAAAAAGAAAAATTATGTGGCCTTATCTACTGTTGAAGCTGAGTATGTTGTTGCTGCCTCATGTTGTGCTCTATTGTTGTGGATCAAACAACAATTAATGGACTTTGGAATTAATATAAGTTGTATCCCTATCTTTTATGATAACACTAGTGCAAATATGACCAAGAACCTGGTTTATCACAAGATAACAAAGCACATAGATGTTAGGCATCATTTTTTGAGGGACAACTATGAGAAGGGTTTGATTACTATGGGATTTTGTGCTACTGATAAGCAAATAGCTGATATCTTCACAGAAGCTCTATGTATAGATAACTTTGAAAGGAAAAAGTTAGAATTAGGGATGATTAAGTTCACCTAAAAAGAACCATTTCTAACAAAAAAATTGGTTAGAAAAAATTGTGAATTTTTGTACAATTAGATTAGATTTTGCACAGTCTCATACTTTCATCATTGCAATTTTGTGCCATGTGATAAAATGGCTGATTAATCTCTAATGATATTATCTCTATTTTCTTGGAAAATTCAAACTTACCTGATAGATTTCTCAGTGAAGAACTAGGTTCATCTAGATTACTTGGTACTTATTCTCCACCCTACATATTTTCGAATAACTATATTTCGATTATGAAATGAACTAGCTTTATTCAAACAGAGTCCAATTAAGTACCTTGATTCTAGGGACAGTCCTCAAAGTCTTTTCAAACTGACTTCCAGTTTGATTAGACTTCTGAAAAGGCTGTAGTTACCCAATTAAACATCTTCTCTTTAAATTGATCAGGCCTTAGCTGTTTCTTCACTTCTTAATTTTCAAGCCATCAAAATTCTCTCTATCTTCTCTCATCTTCCTAACACACAAAAACTCATCTTCTTTCATACTCAACACAAAATGGCAAACCCCTCTGAGAATCCCTCATCACTACCCAAGGAAATCATACCCACACCATCTATCACACCTTCAATCACACCCATCTCTAAAAAAAGGAAGGGTAAAGATGATGGCTCGCAAGGTTGTCGCTAGTAGAGAGAAAATCAAGAAAATTAATGAACAATTGAAAGCTAGTGAGGAAGAAGAACCCTAGAATTCTGATGAATTATTTAAGTCTGCTACTGAGAAGGAAGAAACTATTTCTTTTGAGACAGAGCAAGTAACATCTAGCCCTAAAGTTACTCCTGAAATCATCTATGAGGTTGCTACAAATTTGGAAAAGAGGTTTGTTCTGGTAGGAACTGTGGCTAGAGTTGAAACAACTAAGTCTAGGAAAATTAGTGGTAAAAATAAAAAGAGAAAAGAAAAGGAGCGTGAGGGTGCTCGAGGTACTGTGAGGGGAATGGGAAAAGGATCGGCTGAATCTTCATCCACTCTTGTTAGTTTGACTAAAGAAACATCTGCTATGGTAGTGTGGAGTGAGGAATCTGCTGGAGAAGAAGAAAGTGTGAGAGAAACAGGGAGAGTGGGTCTGGAGAAGCTAGTGAGGGGTTGGTTAGATTAGGGAAGAATGTTCAAGAACATGTCCATCTGAGCAGGAACCCCTCGCAGACCTACTGAAAAAGGTGCATGGCAGTTACAATCCTAACAAGAAAAGGAGTTCAGGAGTCAATTTCCCTAGTACTACTAGGGCAAACAAGAAAAAAAAGGCTACTTCGTCTATCCATGTAGAGACTCCTCCTATAAGAGGAAGAGATATAAGGATTTAGAAGAAGCAAAGTGAGGCTGAACTGGAAAAGGCCTTAGAAGAAAGTAAGAAGAAAGTTGTTGCAAAAAGAAAGAAAAAGGAGGTTGAGCTTGTTGAGGCAGTTAAGATTGATGAGATGGACCTGGTCCTTCAAGATGAAGAGGAACAGAAGAAATGGAGGAGGTGACCCCTAAGGCAAAGAAAGTCAAGACTTCCAAAAAGAAGTCTATTTCAAAAACAAAGTCTGTGAAGCCCTCTACTTTGGCCAACAGAACCAAGTCTGCATTGATATCTAGAAAAGTGAAAATAGTGTAGGAAGAAGAATGGAGTGGAGAATAAGAAGAAGAATTCGATACGGAGAAGCATAAGATGATTAAGTTGTGGAAGAGAACCATATTTAAAGTTAGACTTCTTAAGGACTTAGAGGAGGAACGTATGTTGATGTTATTGGAGAACTTACAATTGTAGGGTTGGAAGGACATGGTCCTTCAGATGATGCAAAACATGCCATATCTGAGATTGTGGAGTTGATGACAAATTGTGACATAAAAAATGGTAGAGTCACCAGTATGGTAAACAGGGATGACAATGAGTTTTGATAATAAAGAACTGGGAGAGATCTTAGGTGTACCTGCTGAAGGGTACAATGATTACAAGAAGCTCAAATGACAAAGTCTAGAGAATCTCCCTACCTCCCTTTCCATTACAAGGAAGTTTGGCGATAATGAAGAAGAGCTTGAGCTCAAGGCTATATACAAAAGTGGGATGAATCCATCCCACAAATTGTTGTTCAAATTTGTTAAGAAAGTTGTGCTGCCTAGGTAGGAAAGGAGGCACATTGCCACATTCATGGACCTGGTCCTTATGGAATGTTTGGAAAGTGGGAGGAAAATCAATTGGCCTGGATTTATCATCCATCTTCTTGATAGGGTTCTGACTGGCACCAAATCTCATGTCATATCCTATGATTTTATTCTCACATTTGTACTTGCACACTTCAAGGTACCCATCAAGAAATGAGAAGTTGGTACAAGCAATGATCACTTTGCGGCAAACATTCTAACTACATGTGACTTTGAAGTCCACACCACTCCCAAAGAACCTGGTTCATCAAAAAAGGTACCTGTGAACAACAAAGTGCGTGCTTTGGTGCAATAAAGTGGGGCTAAATATGCTAAAAATGAAAGACCGAAGAAGAGATTGACAGAAGTGGAGACTAAGAGAGATGCTCTCAAACCTTAGCTGGAAAAGGACAAGGATAAGAATGATGGCATTCTTCATGATATGCTAAAACTGCTTCAAGCCAAGAACCAAGAACCTGGTCCTTCCGAGCCTTAAGACTTTTTAGCCTAGTTAGACCAACCAGCGACCCAGATGGGACTTTTTTATTTCTTTTGCTCATGATCCAGTATTTTTATTTCTCTTTATGCTTTGTGATTAACTAAGTATCAATGATAATCAACTGTTTTTATGCTCAAATTGTTTGTTGGTGCTTCTTAGATGGCTAATATTATTAGATTGATAGATGATTCTTGATTCCACGATTGCATTTGAAATAGGCCAAGTGGCCATGAGTAATTTCTATTAAAATCTGGTTATCTAACATAATTATGCAACTTTTCGATGATGCCAAAAGGGAAAAAATAGGTTGTGCTTTTACTTTGGACTATGATGTTTATAACCTAATGAACCTGGTCCTTGATGATCAATGACTTTAAAATGAAAAGTGCTCTAACTATGTGTTGGTATTGAGTTGATTTTAAATAGGACTTATGCTTATAAAAGGCACAGAGTTTGTCATCATAAAAAAGGGAAATTTGTTGGCCCAACTAAAGTTTGTTTTGATGATTGACAAATGAACTCGAGCATGAACAAGGTCCATCCACATTGTACATAGACGCGGGCAGAGTAAAAGCATAAGGGATGCACGTGAGGGAGATAATCTTAAGTTGTTATATCTGATATCTCCTGATCGAAAAGGTTGCATAAATGATAAGGAGAAGGACTTCTTAGTCGAAAAGAACTTTATCCAAGATAAGGGAAGAGTTAGAAGTTGAAGATAACTAGAACTCTTCCACTAATGAAGAGTATAGCATTGGAACTCTAGTTATTTTCTATTGTACTAACTTTATAAATTACAGGATGTTCTCACCTAACAGGTACACACAAAAAGCTGAAGTTAAATGTGGGTTGAGAGCAAAATAGCAAGGTATTTTGCAAGCAATTCTTGTGTGATTCAAGTGTGCGAAACTGAAGCTACATGAACCAGATAGAAGAAACAATTCCAAGTGTCTGTCTTTTATTTTAGTTTCATTATAGTAGGTGATTTTAAAATTGTACCTTTCAGCTTTATCTAGAAGCAATTGTACTCTGAGTATTCAAGTTAGAGTTAACTTGAAGTTGTCGTAATAGTTAGAGGTTGGTTCCCACAACGGGATTAGAGGTAATCCGTAGGTTTACAATAAATTTCATAAATGCTATTTTGGCTCAGTGATTTAGTAAAGTGTTGGGAGAATCCTACTGAGTAGTAGGTCTTGGTTTTTTTTTTACCTTTTGAGCCGGGTGTTTTCCACGTAAAAATACTTGTGCTCTTTACTTTTCGTATTTATTATTGGTAAAAGGTCCAAATATATTCCTGTACTATTAAAAATAGTTTATATTTATCCTCCGTTATGTTTTCCATCTAAATTTACCCCTACAGTTAGTAAAATAATTAATTATACAACTATTTCTAATAGAGATCCACCATGGCAAATCAAAACCCACATGGTCTTACATTTTGGATGAGTTGGATGCCACGTGGAATGCTACCTCACCATTACAACCCTATTTTACTCCTCCCCTCCTACCACTTCACTCTACCCCTCTCTAATCTCGTCTGCCCATTTATCTCTCTCCCTTTACCACCCGCATCGAAGAACACCTAGTTATCCGAACCCCTCACTTTCTCTCCCTTTCCATCGCTATCCCTTCCTTCTTAATCTACATAAATCGAAAGTAAACTCATAAAAAAGCATACCTCTAAGTAAATCCAACAAAGTTCTATTATAACAGAAAGGTACCAAATCATTATTTAAGTAAAATCTTATAGATGAAACTGGGAAGGTGGGTTGGGGTTTTCTTGTTGGTAAGCGGCAGCGTTCACCGAATATTTGGATGTTTTTTGTTGGTAATTTAATAGTGCTATTGAGGTGCGATAAAAATTAATAGGGATAAGGGACGGTGGTGCTACTGGGCAGATGAACTCAAAAATTAAGAACCTGAACACTCATATTCCATTTAGACTTACAACTACCTCTTAATATAAATATGATTAATACTGCCCTTTAAGTCTTAATTATTTGATAACTAGAGCCTATAATTCCTATTAGCTTTAATGTGTCTTGATACAGCAAAATTAGCTTTTCTATACTATAGGTCTTATAAAGCCTTTAACATGGTGGAAATCTTACCGCCCAAATCTTCACCAAGGATGGTTGAAAGGGTGGGGATAAATGGGCATAGGAGATTGGAGATGGGTAGGGTGAAGTGACAGGATGGGAGGGGTAAAATATGATTGGAGTGGTGAGGTAGCATGCAACACGGCATTCACCTCACCCAGAATGTCAAATCATGTGAGAGTTTTTTTGCCATGGTGGATCTCTGTCAAAAATAGGGGTATTCTTTTTTACTTTAATAATGGTAGGGGTAAATTTAGATAGAACGAATAATAAAGGATAAATATAAACTATTTTGAAGAGTGCAGAGATATATTTTAACCTTTTCCCTTTATTATTTCCACAATACTATTATAGGGAACATGTAGAAGAACCAGGGGTGCATGAAAAAATTGGACACTACACAAATTACACCCACCCCCTCTTGTGGCATTAAAGTATAAAACATCAGGTGTGATAGATCCAGAGTGCGTCATCTAATTTGTTTTGCCCAATCCGTTCTTGTAGCATTCACGGTCTTTGTTAACACACTCTTTATTTCTCTGTTTGACACCTCCACTTGCCCACTTGTTTGTGGATGATATAGGGTGGAAACATTTTGGCGAACACCATATTGTTCTAACAACTTTTTGAATGCTCGATTGTAGAAGTGAGTGCCTCTATCACTGATTATTTCCCTCGGGGTGCCAAACCTAGTGAATATATTCTTTCTCAAAAAATCAATGACTCCCTTTGCATCATTTGTAGGGAGTGTCACTGCTTCTACCTATTTTGACCTATAGTCCACAACTACAAGTATATACTTGTTGCATATGAGTTGACAAAATTTCCAATGAAATTGATTCCCCATACATCTAACATTTCCACTTCCTATAATTGGGTTCATGGGCATCTCATGTCGGTGAGAAATATTTTTGGTCCGTTAGCATTCATCACAGCCCTTCACCCAGAGGTGTACAAATTTGAAAAATATCGGCCAATAGAAGCTCGACTCCAACACTTTTGCGGTTATCCTTACTCCCCCAAAATGAGCATTATATGGGTATGCATACAAAATAGAAGATTGGTCTGTCTCAGGCATACATCTTCGAATCACGTTATCAATACAAATCCTGAACAAATAAGGCTCATCCCAATAACACATGCAATAGTCACAAAAGAACTTTTTCTTTTGAACAAAGGATAGATCATAGGGGAAAATACCACTTCGCCGATAGTTTGCAATGTCTGTATACCATGGCGCTACCTCAAGGCTCGTGGCCAATAATTGTTCATCCGGGAAAATCTCCACAATCTCTTTCACCTCAATCTTCGTATCTGTCCTTCCAGCCTAGACAAGTGATCAACCACCTAGTTCTCCGTTCCTTTTCATTCACAAATTTCCAAGTCAAATTCTTGCAGTAGTAGCACCCATCAAATCATGCGCGACTTTGACTCCTTCTTCTCGATTAGGTACTTGAGAGCATCATGGTTAGTATAAATAATTACCTTTGATCCTATTAGGTATGACTTGAATTTGTCAAATGCGAATACCACTGCTAACATCTTCTTCTCGGTCATTGCGTCATTTAGTTGGGCACAACTAAAGGTTCTACTTGCATAGTAGATTGGATGCATGACTTTATCTTTTGCTACCCAAGAACTTCTCCCACACCATAGTCGCGTGCATCACACATCAGCTCAAAAGGTTGCTCCCAGTTAGGTGCCACTATGATTGGTGAAGTCAACCGCCTCTTTTCAATTCCTCAAAAGTGAAGTCATCAAAAAACACAAAGGAGTGATCTTTTTCAAGAAATTTATACAAAGGGCTAGCAATTTTAGAAAAATATTTTATAAACCGCATGTAGAAGTCGGCGTGACCAAGGAAACTTCTTATGGCCTTGACGGAAGTGGGTGGAGGCAACTTCTCAATTACATAAACATTAGCACAGTCCACCTCAATGCCCTCACTTCACACTAGGTGTCCCAAGACTATACCTTCTTGTACCATGAAATGGCACATTTCCCAGCTCAGTACTAGATTAGTCTCCATACACCTCTTCAATACTCTTTTTAAATAGATAAGGAAATCATCAAATTAGTTCCCCACCACTAAGAATTCATCCATGAAAACCTCCATTATGTCATCTACCATATTTGTGAAGATGACCATCATGCACCTTTGGAATGTGGTGGATGTATTGCATAGTCCAAATGACATTCTACGAAAGGCATAGATGGCATACAATCAGGTGAACATCATTTTCTTTCTATCCTCTAAGGTAATAGAGATCTGGTTATACCCCCGAGTATCCATCCAGGAAGTAAAAGTGGGACCTCTCGACCAATCTATCGAACATATGATCAATGAATGGTAGCGGAAATGGTCTTTTCGGGTGGCCTTGTTCAACCATATGTAATCCATAAAGATTCACCATCTTATGATTGTCCTTGTTGAGATCAACTTGTTGCTCTCGTTTTGCACTATAGTCATTCCACCCTTCTTTGGCATACATTAAAATGGGATGACCCAGTTGTTGTCAGAGACGAGAAAGATTATTCCCGCATCTAACCACTTGATCACTTCTTTCTTCACAACTTCTTTCATGTTAGGGTTCAGCCTTCTTTGATGTTATCTGGAAGGTTTGTGCCCATCTTCCAGTAGAATCTTATGCATACAAAACATTATGCTAATACCATTTACATCTGTAATGGTCCACCCAATTGCAGTCATGCGTTCCTTCAAAACCGACAAAAGTTGTTCTACCTACATATCTAGCAAACCAGATTAGATAATAATAGTTAATGTCAAACTAGGTCCTAAAAAAGCATACCTGAGGTGAGATGGTAGCAGTTTTAGCTCCAACTGTGGTGGCTCTTAAATTGATAGCTTAGTTGGAGGGGTCTTTCTTTATTCTAAGCGTAAAGACTCGAATTAGAGATCTTTTTTCCAGTATCCTTGGACTTCAAGGGCCAAATCCCATTCCACCAAGTCCTCACCATCTATCTCTTCTAAGTTTATCAATCAGGCTGCTAGGGGGTCTTTTCTGTTTAGTGCCTCATCTTCATCCTCCAGAATCACATCCACAACTTCAATCCGAGAGCAGTTAGAGAACTTAATGGGTTGTTGTATAGATGTCTGCACATTGAACATTATTTCTTCATTGCTCAGTCTCGTCGTTAGCGCTCTTCCTGTGGCCAAGAATGACCTTCCCAAACTTATGGGATCTCTTCATCAAAATGGCAGTCTAGAATGACAATATCTACCGGAAACACAAACTTTTCAACCGGTATAAGTACATCATCAAGTATGATGTTCTCTTTACCGTTCGGTAGGCTAGCTATAGTAACATGAACTTGGGTCTTGCCCTTCCAATGCCTAACCTTTTGTAGATAGATAAGGGCATCGGGTTAATGCTCGCCCCCAAATCACACAATGCTTTGGCAAAAGTATAGTTGCCTATGCTGCACGGAATTGTGAAACTCCATGGGTCGGATAACTTCTCCTTTATAGGTCTTGTCACGACAACACTACAGGCCTGAGTCCGTGTCATAGTTTCCAAGTCTTGAAAGTTGAACTTACGAGACATTAATTCCTTCATTATTTTTGCATAACCAGGTATCTCCCTCAAAGCATCAATCAATGGAATATTTACCCGAATCTGCTTCAACATCTCCATAAATTTCTTATATTTCCCATCCGTCTGATATTTTACCAACCTCTGTGGGAAGGCCGTTGGTGGTTGCTTCTTTCCTATGACTTGAATTAGATCCTGCTCAAGCACTTTTTCTACTTCTTTCTCTTGTATTTTCTCATTCTCCTTTGCAACCTCTTTCTCTTTGCTTAGTTCCTCCTGGGCTAGCTGTACTCTTATTTCTATTAGGTCAGTTGACTCATCTTCCTCAATTGATACTGGCACGAGTATCTTAGTTGGTTGGCTTTCACGAGCCATTTCTTGCTCTAGATCAAGATCTATACCGTCTCTTTGACTCACCGCCATCACCTGTTTTAGGCCATGTTCTTTCAGATGGAAATGTGTGTCCGTAAGTAATATACCTTGAGGACGATTATTCAGAGCCATAGATATCTGCCCCAATTGAATCTCAATACCTTTTATCACCGAGTCATGTGCTTCAGCCTTCTCTTGTATTTTTCCATTGGATCCAATCAGTTGTTGCAGCACTCCTTTAATTTTAGAAAACCTATGATCTTGTATCCATGTTGCCTTTGGTAAGGCATGACTTGACTCTGTGCATATCTCCAGTATTGTTGTTGTTATTATACTAATGTTGTGCTAGTCTATACTATTGATTCTACTTCCCCCAATTCTGACCACCTTGCCTCTGGCCTCCGTATTTCCAGCATAGTTCATATTTTCTTGATAGTTTTGATTGTCACTCTCACAACTTCACGAGCATACATATGGTTGGTTAATGCATGGTGTGCATAATCCTCCATTTATCATATCAACTATGTGCATATGCTTTTGGCCCGACTCATTAATCTTTTTGGAGAGGATACTCAATTGCATCATCATAGTAGCCATATTCTCAGCCGTGGAGTTGTTTGGGTCTAGAGCTATTGAGTGAACTACCAGAGTGATTGTAGAGTCCCTTGTCATCCATCCTAAGTTTTGAGAAATTTTATCAAGCAAAACCTTACACTCTCTGAATGATTTGCTAAAAAATGGTCAAATTGCTAAATCATCACCGTTGGCTTTCAAGATGTCTGCCAATCCCATGTAAAACCTATGTCCCAATGTCTGATCCAGAATGCCATGGTGTGAACACTTAGCCAGTATCCCATTGAATCTCTCCCATGCCTCTGGCAATGTTTTAGCCTGTTTCTACCTGAAGCTCAACATCTCATCAACTTGCTTGGCAGTCTTATTGGGTGGTTAGTGATGCAGTTTATGAGGAGCGAATTGAGCCAAGTTTGAGCCTCTCCCATCACTAAGAATGAAAACAACAACAACAACCTTATTGCTTTCAGTATCACATTTGGTTGTCTTTGTGTGACACAAATTGACAGGAAATTTTTTAGATGTTGTTGAGGATATTCAATGTAAGACCCCAAGAACAGTCCCTTGTTTTGCAACAAATGTAGCATGTTGTTTGTGATTTAAAATGATTCCGCTTGTATCTAAGGGACTGCAATTGCGATTGTCAGATTTTCAGCGGTGGGTTGTGCCTAATCATAAAAGGCTGCTTCTGAAACAAGAGGTGCCACACCCCAATTGTTTGGGTCATTCGCATTGTTACTGTTTTTTTTATTGTTCATGACGTCATCCATGTCTAGTTCAACTTTTTCTCTTGGGTACTGTTGTTGTTTGTCTTTCTTGTTCACATGATTAATACCTTGAAAGCTTTCTCAGGGTTCGGTAATGCTTCAAACAATTCACTAGTCTTCGAGTAGTTTCTAGGCATGCACATGTAACGCACAAGAAGACAAACGTTAGATTTTCAATGTAATGAAACTAAAGTCAAGAAAGTTGACTAAACTAAGAATCTTAGAAATTCTTCTTGCTATAATTAATAACACCATCAATTCCCCAGCAACGACACCAAAATTTGATCACATCCAACTATGCCTCCTAAGAGGTCTAGCAGTTGTTGCAAATATAATACAGTTTACAAATTCAGAGTCAAATTCCATACGGAATTAACCTACTAATCACAACAACCACTAGTTTTGCAAGAAATTAAGTAATCAACCTTCAAAAATATTAAATAATGGTTTGAGTGCTTACTAACTAAGAGGAATGTATTTATAAAGATGTATTTTTATTACAAACAAAGTAAATATTGTAGACAAGATTGGAAAAGTCTAGGGATTTGATTTCCTTATTATCGGAATCTCCCCTGCTACGTTTCTTATAAATTTGCCCAAGTATTTTATACTGATCGTGAGTACTTTGAATGTCGTTGCTCTCTCTCGAACAACTATCATAATTTACTAGACATATTTTCATGAACTACGCTAGCTGGCACATTCATCGCTCACTACGATCGCACCAAGGTTTCGTTATCTCTAATCCCGCCTTTAAATATTCCGTATTGATCTCTCTAATATGTTAAGAGTGGTGTTTTTAAACAACTAACTGAATGTGTACTCTCTCTCGAGCACTACACACTAAATAGGCACAGTTAATTGAAGGCCTTTCAATCAACAACAATAATAATATAGT
The DNA here is from genome assembly GCA_026770625.1 of Nicotiana glauca. Classification (NCBI taxonomy): domain Eukaryota; kingdom Viridiplantae; phylum Streptophyta; class Magnoliopsida; order Solanales; family Solanaceae; genus Nicotiana; species Nicotiana glauca. Next base: position 88,784 of record MU782984.1, on the reverse strand, counting down.
TGAAGTAGAGAAAAGTAAGTGAAAAATTTATATTAAACGCAGTGGAAAAATCATCCTTCAATAGGCTCCATCAAACCCTAGATGGGAATTTAGCTACTCATAGTTGTTTGCAGAAATACAAGACTAGAATTCATAGCAATGGAAAATAGGAAGAAAGAGGAAAACACGTGAAGTTGAATCCTTCTCCTTGCTCCAAATGTGTTCTTGCCTCTCCAAAGTCTTCTTTCCCTCCAAGTAGTATTTCTCCCTCAGAAGCGCGTTTTAGGATATATTTATAGCGCCTAGTGTTTGTATGGGGCGAATTTTTCTTCTTCTATTTTGTATTGGAGAAGTTGGTTTCTTTTGCTCCAGTCTCGGTCTGGAGAAGTGAACCTCGCTTCGCTGTCCAGGACGTTTTTGGTTTCTATTGCTCTGGTCCCAGTCTGGCAAAGTAAACCTCTCTTCGTTGTCCGGAACTTTTCTGGTCAGCTCTTTTTCACCTTTTTTTCTCTTATTTGATCCTTTTTAGCATAAGTTTGTTCCTATACATAAGAAACATGTAATGAGCATAGTTTCACTTCAAAGCAGTGTGAACTCCGACAACTCATACAAGGCATAACACACTCAAAACATGCACTATTTATCCTTTATCACCACCCCATACTTAAGCTCTTGCTCGTTCTTGAGCAACTTAAAATTAAGCTCATAGGTAAGAAATACCTTTCAAAATTGAAGTTTTGGCCAGGTTTTCAATATTAGAGAAGCGTGACCAAACAAGCTATAAGTCCAGCAAGATTTGGCATCTTTTGACTATTGTTCTTCCTCTTTTCCTCCTCCTTTTCCTTCTTTTCTCTTTTTTATTTATTTGTTTTACATTACAACAACTAGGCTTCTTACTTTTAAATTTTATAGCACATATTTTAATTTACAATCAACTAGCCCAAAAATAATAGGCTAATACTCAACATTCAACTCCAATAGGTTCTCGAAATTACTATCTAATTTTGAAAAAAGACTGCTCAAGTTTTTAAGTTAATTTTCTAATCAATAACTTTGACTCAATTATTAGTTCAACATCTCAAATCCATTTGGGTGGTAAAAATTAAATGTTTAACTAGCTTAAATATGTGAATTTAAATTCTGAATTTGATTTTTGCGAAATTTTTTGAGTGGATATTATTTAGGCTTGTTAGAAATAGTATAAGGAGGATGTATATAAAATTTGAAGTCGTTTAATGGAGATTTAGACTGGTTTTGAAAAGAATTGCAACTGAAAATCGTGGAAGAAGTTTGTCTACAGATGCTTGTATAAAGGTGTATAAAAGTGTATAATAGTGCATAAGATGTGTTTATACACTCATATACAAGATTATACATAATAATACAAAAAACTGACTTCGTCTTCTTCCTTGCGTCTTTTCTGAAATTTAACTCAAATCTTGCTCAAATCTACTCTAAATCACTTCAAATTTGAATTTTGAACTTATTTTGATATTTTCAATTAACTGGAACAATACCCAATTCTTACAACTAACAAACACAAAAAATCATATTTTCGAAAGCAAAGCTTTGAATGGCCTTCAATGGTGGACTTCTACTTTTTAGTTTTTTACATTGAAATCAGGCAACAGAGGGAGAGAAGCAGTAATGGCGGACGACTCCTTGAAGCATATGCAGAAGATATGAGAATAATAGAGAGTGAAAGCAATGGATGTGAGAACGTAAATTTAACTCAATAGCTTTTAGAAATAATGGTTATAAGAACACAGATTTTGAATTGCTTTCAAAATATGTATAATATGGGCAGGTAAAACTTAAAAACATGAACCATTTTTTATTTTGACGTGAAGTTATGTGTATTTTCTTATAATTCTTTCAAACATAAATGAATGTTAGAAAGGTCATATTCGGTGTAAAGTCCTCTAAAAAAAATATGGGTCCTGAAAAGGCTATTTGTGCAGTTGGGCCGAAAATCACAAATGAATGGAGTTTTAAATTCGGACCCTAATGCCGATGAATGATTTTGGCCCGCCAATTTCAAATGTCGCCGGAGTAAAGCTCTCTGCCTTCAATCTTTGCTTCTCTCCGCCTGAATCAAGCTGTAAGTTCCCCTTTTTCACTCCTGCTCGTTCTTTCTCCTCCTCCTAACTGTTCCTCACGAGACAAAAACCCTAATCCATGTATCCCATAATATAATTTGAATTGGGAATTGAGATGCAGTTATTACTCCTTCGGTCTTTCCACAAAACGAATGCCTCTTTTAGTAGTAAATGGTCAACTTTTAACACCAACTTTTTCTGAAAAATTTGTTTTACCTTGCCGAGATTGCTCAAGACTGAACTAAATTGATATGTTGATAGCAAATTACCCAGACAGTTGAACTTTGAAGTAAATATGGACCTATAATTAGGTTGAATTCACATTCACTGCTAAAATTCATGATATCTGAAGCCATAATAGGCTAAAAGATCCATTTGTTTTCGAATTGGATCCATCATTTAGAGCTTGGAAGAAAAGAAAAAAGGAAAGAAAATGGAGACCCAAAATTCACAGGGTTCGATCTCAAAGAGACCTGTCAGAATGAGGGTAGCTTCAAGGAATTATAATGAGAATTTGATGGATGAGTTGATAGAGGAGCAGTTGGGTGGCTCTGTGAGGAAGAGGAATAGAACAAAGAAAGATTTGGAGAAAGAAACTGAAGTAGAGGCCATGATTGCTATTTCTTTGGGCTTCCCCATCGATGACATTCTTGAAGAAGAAAGAAAGGCTGGAGTCGTAAGTGAACTGGACGGGAAAGAGCAAAATGATTACATTGTTGTGAGAAACCATATCCTTGCAAAATGGAGGGAGAATGTGCATATTTGGCTGTCCAAAGGAAAGATAAGGGAAACCGTAAGTGCTGAGTATGATCATCTGGTGGCCGTAGCATATGACTTTCTTTTGCATAACGGGTATATAAATTTTGGGGTTTCACCATCAATTGTATCCCTTATTCCCGAGGAACCTTGTGAAGGCTCTGTAATTATTGTTGGTGCTGGACTCGCTGGTTTAGCTGCAGCAAGGCAACTGATGTCATTCGGATTCAAGGTGGTTATCCTTGAAGGTAGGAACCGACCTGGAGGTAGAGTTTATACTCAGAAAATGGGGCGGAAGGGCAAGTTTGCTGCTGTGGATCTTGGTGGCAGTGTCATAACTGGTATCCATGCAAATCCTTTGGGAGTTTTGGCTAGACAACTTTCCATTCCGCTTCATAAAGTTAGAGATAAGTGTCCTTTATACAAGCCTGATGGAGCTCCTGTTGATGCAGAAATTGATTCCAGAATTGAACTCATTTTCAATAAGCTACTAGATAAAGTTACTGAGCTAAGAAAAATAGTAAGTGGATTGGCTAATGATATCTCGTTGGGCTCCGTTTTGGAGATGCTTAGACAACTATATGCTGTGGCTAAAACTACAGAGGAGAGGCAACTTCTGGATTGGCATTTTGCGAACTTGGAATATGCAAATGCTGGATGCCTCTCAAAACTCTCTGCTGCCTATTGGGATCAGGATGATCCTTATGAAATGGGTGGTGATCATTGTTTTCTTGCTGGTGGAAATTGGGGTATAATCAGAGCACTGTGTAAAGGAGTTCCTATATTTTATGGCAAGACTGTTCACACAATAAAGTATGGAAATGAAGGAGTAGAGGTCATCGCTGGGGGCCAAGTTTTTCAGGCAGACATGGTCCTCTGTACTGTTCCTCTTGGGGTACTAAAAAGAAGATTAATTAGATTTGAACCAGAGTTACCTGAGAAGAAGCTTGAAGCTATTGATAGGCTAGGATTTGGGTTGCTGAATAAGGTTGCCATGGTATTCCCTCATGTTTTTTGGGGGGAAGACTTGGATACCTTTGGTTGCCTCAACCATTATAGCCATAGACGGGGAGAGTTCTTCTTATTTTACAGTTATCATACTGTTTCTGGGGGTCCAGTTCTTATTGCACTTGTTGCTGGTGATGCTGCTCAACTTTTTGAATCCACAGAGCCAGCCACTTTAATTAATCGAGTTATGAGCATTCTCAAAGGTATCATCCATCTTCTTTTTTGTATTTTTATATTTTTCTATTGGTGGTGTCCGGTTCAACCGACGAGCACCTTGACTAATCCACCAGACAGCTCATCCAGTTTACAAGTAGCAGGTTTCCTAGGTAATCCTGCTCAATAACATCCAAAAAAGAAAAAAGATCCTGCTCACTTAGGCTGGAGTGGATGGGTTCATACCAAGTGTTGTAGTTGGTATTCCAGCCTTATTCCCATGTCTCAACCACTTGGCGATCTCCTTGCGGACGTATCGTCCATCTTTATGCAGAACTAGATAGATTAAATTTTCTTTTCCCTGTTTTTGTTCTTTGAGGAAGAACATGAAATCTGGTCTCATATTCATCTGGCTGCGTTGACAGGCATCTATGAGCCAAAAGGCATAAGCGTGCCTGATCCTATACAATCCATATGTACAAGGTGGGGAAGCGATCCCTTTTCGTTTGGATCATATTCACATGTTCGCGTTCAGTCTTCTGGCAGTGATTACGACGTACTCGCAGAAAATCTTGAAGGTCGGCTGTTTTTTGCTGGAGAGGCTACAATTCGACAACATCCAGCCACCATGCATGGCGCCTATTTGAGTGGCTTAAGAGAAGCTTCTCGCATTTCCCAATCCATGAAAGGGAGGCAAAACAATCCAAGGAAAACTGTACCAAAGAATGTCGGACCAAGCAATGATGTATTGGAAGAGTTGTTCAGGAGGCCAGATCTAGCATTTGAGGACTTCTTGTTTGTATTTGATCCCTTGACTTATGATTCTAAATCTTTAGGACTCATGAGAGTTACTTTTGCAAAATCCAATGATGAACTTAATGCAGAACTGTCTTGTCGCAAGGAGGCAGATAATATGCCTCAGCATTTATTAAATCAACCATTGCAGCTTTATACGGTTGTGTCTCGTGAGCAGGCGGTTGAGTTGCAGTTGGTGAAGGGTGGAAATGATTGTAAATTGTCATATTTGTTTAAAAGTCTTGGCTTGAAGTTACTGGGAGCTAATGCATTAGGAATTCTAGGCAACTCTTTAGCTGCTAACATTTCTAATTCTCGAAGAGGCAAAGGCCGGAATCGAAGTTATGGTGCCCAACAGAATGCAGGCTACACGAATATTCAGCTATCTTGAGTAATGCTGAATGTATCTTCAAATTTGTGGAGGAATGCAGTAAAGATGGCATCTTTTACATCTTACATTGACTGTGTGTCGTTGACTGACCAGATCAAACATTAGTATGTTAGCATTCATGTTGCTCGCTAGTACATCTTGTGCAACTGGCATCGTAGTATTTGCTCCAAGACCTCATTCAGATACATACTATTTAGCTGTGAAGTTGAGCAGTCCTTGGTGAAAAAGGCTCGAGGATTCTGCACAGTTTGCATAGAGTTTAAAGCCTTCCTGTTCTGTATCTGTTGGTTTTGTTTTGGATATTCTTTTGTATGTTTGTCCATTGTATCCTGGAAAATGCAAAGTGTAGACTAAAAAGTTTTTTGGTCCCTTTTTGTAGGCGAACTTGTATAATTTTTTGAAGAAAAGAAACAAGTAGAATGGGGTTAGACCTGTTGTTATCTTGTACCAGTAAAGAGCTGAAAATGAAAAAGAAACCAGTTGAATGCATGTCAACTCTGTGTCAATATATTTATTTCTTGTTTAACTTTGTTTTGCACAGATTATCAGCTCCTAGATGTCTCTTGTTATATATACCGCATTTTATTAGGTATTAAGCTAGTTGTCAGTTCTCTTTCTCTATCTCTCTTTTCGTTTAAATAAGAAATGTCTAATAAACTATTTTTTTAAAGTTGTACTCAAACTATGAAACAACTGAGAAAAAATACCGTTTATCCGTATAAGAGAATGTTTCATTTCACACCTTTGGTCACGTTTGAATGTTTCTGGCTATTTGACCACAGAGACATCTGTTTCTTGAGTGTCCCGATTACATTTCTCGTTTTGCTATTAAGAGGAAAAATAATAATCTAATTTTGGACCAATCTCATAAAAATCATAAAATTTGTAAAATCTTAAAAGGTAATGTTGTATACACCATCGCCTCAATTCCAAACAAGTTGAATTGCCTATATGAATCCTAGCCAAGAGACATTGTATATAGTAAAAGAGCAATCTTAAACAAGTTGAATTGGCTATATGAATCCTCGCTATGAGACGTTGTATAAAAGAGCAGGTACTGTCTACCATCAAATGTTCTTAAGAAAGTCAACGCATGCACGGCAATTGCAGTCCTCGAATTTGCACATGCTACAACCAAAGCAAACGCACCTCACGCAACCATTGCACTTAGCAGTTCTGGGACAAGCCCTGCATGCTTTTCTACTTTCTCTTTCTTCAGCGTCATTACAACTCATTCTGCAAAAAACACACACGCACACAATGTTGTTAGTAAAGTAACTTGATTTTCTAAATATAGGGTGTGTTTGGTATGAACCAATTTTTCCATGTTTGATTGGCTTAAATGTTTTGGAAAATATTTTCCTTATCAATTCATTTTCCTCCAATTGGAGGAAAATGTTTTCCTTATCAAAAGAACGGAAAACGTTTTCCAAAGCTCCTTCTCAACCTTTCTCACCCTCACCAACCCATCCCACCCCCTTTCCAAAAAAAAGTTTTTTTTTTTAAATTTCAGTTTTTCCGTTACCATCCACCCTACTACCCCTCCATCCCCCTCTCCCCGCAAAAAAAATATTTTTTTTACCTTAAATTTTTTTTCTTGCAATTTT
>MU782984.1:67625-79767 GCA_026770625.1 Nicotiana glauca | reverse complement strand
CATCACATTAGTTCTTTTAGATTGTGTCAATTTTTAGAGACTTCGGGAAGGGGTGGGGGGAGGTGGGAGGGGGAGGGGTGAGGAGAGTTGCATAAAAACTATTTTCCTAAAAAAAAACTATTTTCTACTCTCTAACCAAACAATAGAAAATATTTTCCGGAAAATATTTTCCACTTACCAACCAAACAAAAGAAAATAAGTGATAAAACCACTCATTTTCCATGAAAACATTTTCTAGGAAAACATTTTCCATGGAAAACATTTTCCTTCGTACCAAACACACCCATAATGTAAAACACATCTCTTTATCTCACAAATCCAAGGTATCAGTTATTATACGCCTAAACCATTTGTATCATGTCCTATCCGATATTTCATGTAGGTTATGTGCATGTGTTATTTTATTTAAATATTTGTATCAGATAATCAATTAATCAGAAAATGCTGGTAATATGTTTCTTGATTATGAAAAATAATCAAGAAACAAATCATTCAGGAGCTGAATTGCTGCTCTAAGGCTGAAAGATAAACCACATCAATTACAAGCTACAAGCATGTATCTTCTATGTCAATGTACGATATATAGTTCCATGCATTATTTTATCAATTGATTGTTACTTTTTCACTAATCTAGTAGTATGTATTATCTAGTTATTACTAACTAATAGTAAACCTATTTCACATAACATAAAAACAAACGAACTGAACAAATAAAGCAGATCAATTACCTTTTGTGAGGCATATCAGAGCATTTCCAATCCTTGTTAGCAACAGCATCATGATAAATCCTGCATTCTTCTTTAGTTCGCAGAAGAAATCGACGATCTTTGGTACAATTAGTGCAGCAAATGAACTCATCACGATGTATGATTTGGCCACGAAGAGGCCTACGGAATGTATCAGTGTGATACTTCAACAAACATGTCTTCCACAATTTTTCTCTTCCCCCTTCCTTATTATTTACCCAAATTTGGCTTTTCCAATTCTGAATTGCCGTCTTCCTCCCAGCATGTTTTGCAAACTCAATTGGTGATAATTTCACTGCCAAAAGAACCAAAGGAAAAACAAGTTTTCAAGGGGACAATTCAATAAATAAGACGCAATAATTCAAACTATAATACATGGTATTGAATCCCTTTGTCGCTTAGTTTAGTGGTGAATTCAAGATTTAAAGTCAGAGAGTTCTGCTCTTTAATAGACGTGTCAATATTTTTCTATAACACACATATAGTTTGAGCTAGACGTATTGGATTCTGTTCATGAGCTGTTGTGTCTACTATAGATCCGTCACGGATTTGTAGTGGGACGTTTTCCGCTCCTTGTTAACTAGGTGGGAAAAAAAATTATGGAATAATAATAATAATGAAAATAAATAGGACCTTGTGGGCAACCACGATAGCATTGACAATCAATTTCAAGCTTCCCGTCTGGGAAAATTCTGAGCTTTCCATTTGTGTCACCAAATTTGGTGACAGTGCAGCCACATTCGATCTCGACATAGTCCGATCCTCTCTTTGACACACCCATGAAATTTTCTAACTCTTTTTCTGTAAACATGTCTGCAACCTTATACAGAGATAAAAATTGGCACAAATATGTCATTTGAGGATCTAGTCACAGAATGTCGAAAAATCAAAAGAAAAAAAAAAACCCTTTTATTGACGCGACACAAATCGTCAGATCTATTAATTAACATTTAAAGCTCAAACATTGAACATTTTCTATTTCGTACCATAGCAATCAATAGAGTTAATGTCTTGACACTATCACAAAGTTACTTGAATGCATAAAAATTTATTGATCAAGAAGATACGCTAGTTATGTTCATAAACAATAAAAGAAAAAAGTAAAAATAATAAAAGTATAAGAATAACACTACTTGTACACTTGGTGCAAATTAATAAAGCCGCAAAAATAGCCTTTTTTGAATAGACATTTGAAATAACATCAAGTCGAGCACAAAAACATATCTAAGTTGCTAACGAAATACCTTTTTAAACTCGAAACCTCAATTGTTTATGAGAATTCTATTAAATTGTGTTCAATTTTTGTGAATTCTGATATAGAACTATGCGCCTCCAAAACCTTTTAAAGTGCCAATTTTTAATTTCTCATATTCATGTAATCAGAGTTTTAAATAGTAATATATCTATAAGCTATATAATTAAAATGAACAAGATTACGTCTTACCTGGAAAATTGACCGTTGACATTAGGGTGGCATATTTAGGCCAAAACCGAAAAAATCGACCGAACCGAAAATATTTTTATTTCGGTTTCGGTTATTCGGTTTTTCTAATCGGTTTCAATTTAAAATTTTAAAATTTCAAATTTTTGGTTCGGTTGTCGATTATTAATTTATTTGGTTCGGCTAACCGAAAAACCGAATTATTAGCAGATAAATTTTTCAAGTTATAGCCTATAGGTAATAATATAGGCCCAATTTTGAAGTCTGTCAAAGACCCAAACCAAATAAGTAACCCAATCGGCTCTACCTAATTTCTCATTCCTTATGACTTTTAACTCTAACAATACTTACCATTTTATTCTAAGTTGCCACTAGGGTTCTTCAAGCTTCAATTGTGCCTCTCTATCGCCATTGATATACTTGTGCCAGTGATGCTCCATCAGTTTTTGTTGTCGTCGGATTTTTTGTTGCTGTCCAGGTAAGCTTATCTTTTGTTATATTTCTCTCATTCTTGAACAATAGTATTTGGCAAATTAAATTTATAAAAATAACAAACCAGATTTATGATTTATCACATTCAAGCGACAAAAGAAGACAGAAATTTTGAAAGAAAACCAATAAATTGGCCAGTCCAATTATTACGTAGAAAGAGCCCAATATAATAATGTTAAAACCGGGAACCGTTTCGAAATAAACCAAATTGAATTAGAAAACCGAATTGAACCGAACTTATTTCAGTTCGATTTTGTTAGAGTAGATGAAGGCCCAAATTAGTTCTGTTTTCTTTCTTATGTACAAGTCCATACTATAAGGCCCAATTATTTATTTAATTGTAGCAGCATGTACAAGACCATACTATATATAGTTAGATGATTGTAATTACTAGACCGATTTTGTTCTTACAGAAGAGAATGAGAAATATCTTTCTTTATGTCGTCTCTTTCTCTCGAACATTCTAGGTCTCACCTTGCTAAATTTGGTTTGATTTCTTTCATTTTCTTTGATTTTAACATGGTATCAGAGCAAACCTAGTTAATTCCGGGAGGAACTACGTTTCTATTATTCGATTTTCTGATCTAGAACAATTTTTGTTGCACCGTTGATTTTTGTAAATTTTGGTAATTTTTGTTCGACGGAGCTGTGGTTTTCAGTATTAATATCAATTTCTTCTTTAATTCGTGTTGTTGATGCAAAGTTCGTTTGAAATTTCAAGTTTGGTGACATCAACACAATTTTAGGGGTTTCTCGCACAATTGGTGACATTACTTCTCTAATTTTTGCATATTCTGATAGAGATTTTGTGTGAGTTGTTGTTTTCCTTATGATTTTTCATAATCATGGCTATTGATTATGATACACCTGTTGTGCCTGAACGTCCAAACACAAATCTAAACCCTAATCTTGATTCTTTTCATCCTTTATGTCTTCACCTTTCTGATACTCCGGGTACAGTATTAGTCTATATTCCTTTTGCTGCTATAGGGTATGGAGAGTGGAAGGAGGGTATGATTATCTCACTCTCAGATAAAAACAAACTCCAAGTTATCAGTGGTTCCCTACCCAAACCTGCACCTACCTCAGAACTCTATCCTCATTGGGAGAGATGCAATAACATGGTTAAAGTTTGGATTATGAATGCATTATCTTAGGACATATCCAAGACTATATTGTATTAAAAAAATGCTAAGGAGGCTTGGGATAATCTAGAGGAGAGGTATGTTATTGCAAATACCTCTCAATACTATAGTATTCAAAGAGCCATAGCAACCACTACACATGGATCTTCTGAGTATTTTACAAAGTTAAAGGGTTATTGGGATGAAATTTGTAAGTGTACTTTTGGTAGGCCTTGCACTTGTGGTGCCTTGCCTAAGTTTATTGAGGGACATCAACTTGTTTAATTTTTGTCTGGGTTGAATGATACATATGCTACTGTGCGGAGCAACATTCTGATGATGAGTCCAGTATCATCAGTTGCAAAGGCATACTCTATTTTGATCAGAGATGAAAAGCAGAGAGAGATCAAATCTGATTCCCCTATGTTCTTTTCTGATTCAAACTCATTCCTAACCTGCTCTCCTGCTCCTCATATTGGTTCCTCTTAAGTTAATAACTCCAGAACTTATCCTCAAAGAGTGAATTTTGATTCTAAGAAATCCATGCTATTCTGCAAGTACTGTAAGAAGTCTGGGCACATAGTAGACAAGTGTTACAAGCTTCATGGATTTCCCTCAGAATTTAAGTTCACTAAGAATAAAAGAGTTGCAACTTCTGTACATATGGATTCTACTCCTGAGACTCCTCCTCTTTCCGATCCTCAACAATCTGTTGATGCTCCACATGGTTTCTCGAAGGAGAAATATGCTCATATTCTGTCACTTTTCAGTAGTCATAACTCCCATCCTCTGCTCCAACATCATCATCATCTACTACTTATGCCAATTTTTCAGGTTTGGTAAACAGTACTGCTTTTAACTTTGATGGTTCATTTGCATCTAGTGCTTCTAAAGCAGATTCAATATCTTGGATTTTGGATTTTGGGGCTACTAATCACCCCTCACAAGCACTTACTTCATAATATACAACCTTTAGTCACACCTTATTTTGTTACATTGCCAAATGGATACAAAGTTAAAGTTACCTCTCTAGGCTGCCTATCACTGTCTTCTACTATCACCCTTGATAATGTACTTTTGGTACCTTCTTTGCAATTCAATTTAATCTTTATACATTAACTTCTCACTCAACTCAGTTTCTATGCTATTCTCACTACTATTTCCTTATTCCTAAAGGGCCTTTCTCTGAAGAGGCCATTGGAAATTGGTAGAGTTGAGCATGGCTATACATTTTGCATATGGGTTCTAGCAAATCTTACTTTGCTTCTATTTCTTGTTTTGATGTAAAATCTAGTGATTGTTCTTTTCATTCTGTCATTAGTATTGTTCCCTATCCCCCTTTTATTGATAGTTTAGTGCTTCATACTTCTTGTAATTCTATTTCCATTTATAAAAATAATGTTTTGTGGCATCAAAGAATGGGACACCTTCCTTTTGTTAAAATAATCTCTATCTCACATCAATCTTGTAAATTTTCATCTAATCCTTTGTTTGTTCAATATGTCTAATGGCAAGACAACAAAGGAATCCATTCCCTACTAGTATTACACATCCTTCAAGGCCCTTTGAACTTGTTCATATTGATCTTTGGGCCCCCTACCATAATTCCACATACAATGGTTACAAATATTTTTTGACCATTGTAGATGACTATAGTAGGGTCACCTGAACACATCTTCTCTCTTTCAAAGGCAATTCCTTTCCCATCATTAGAGCATTTATATCCATGGTTTCCACCCATTACAATAGTAGTGTCTAGACCATTAGAACAAACCATGTTTTTGAACTAGGATCTTGTTCCTCCTAAGCTGATTTTCTTAGTTTTTGAGTATCTCTCACCAGATCACTTGCTCTCATACTGCACAATAAAATGGGGTTATGGAGATAAAACACAAGTATCTCTTAAAAACTGCTAGAGCCCTCTTGTTTTAGTCCAAATTACCTACTAAATATTGGGGTGAATATATACTCACAGCTACATACTTAGTTAATAGATTCACTTCTACTGTTATTTCAAACAAAACACCTTATGAGGTCTTGAATGGTCAACTACCCTTTTATGATCATTTAAGATTTTTTGGATGTTTATCCTATGCTTCTGTCTCTATACCTCATAGAGACAAACTCCAATCCAGAGTTATACCATACATTTTCTTGGGGTATCCCTTTGAAAGAAAGGGTACAAACTCCTTTACTTACACAACATATCTATTATATACTCTAGAGATGTATCTTTTGTTGAACACATTTTTCCTTATACCACTTCTCCTTCTACTTTCTTTCCTTATTCTTCTGATATAACTTTTCCTTATTTTGATCTCTTAACTCCCCCTTCTTCTCCTCATTCTTCTTTTATACCAACATCATTGCCCTTTATTTCTTCCGTTACACCTTTTCCTCCTCCACATAGAAGGTCCTATAGACCACATAAACATCTAGTTCATCTTCAGGACTATGTTTGTAACTCTGTTCCTTAGTCTTCAGCTCTTCCTATCATGCATGAACCCCAACATTATTAGCAAACTGTCTCTAATCTAGCTTGGCAAGAAGCTATGCTAAAAGTGTTTCAGGCTCTTGAGGCTAATCAGACTTGGAATATTGTCCCCCTTTCTCTTGGAAAGAATTCCATTCCCTATAAATGGGTATATAAGATCACACAAAGGTCGGATGGGACCATTTAGAGATGCAAAGCAAGACTTGTTGTTAGGGGTGACATTAAACAGGTTGGGATTGATTACAGCGAGACATTTTCCCCAGTTGTCAAGTTCACAACTGTCAAATGTCTCCTTGATGTTGCGGCCAAGAAGTCCTGAATTGTTTACCAACTTGATGTCAACAATGCATTTCTACATGGGGACCTTTATGAAGAAGTGTATATGAAGGTTCCCCTTGGGTTGCCTATCTTTGGTTCTTGTTCTGATGGTTCTCCTCTTGTTTGTAGACTTATAAAGTCTCTTTATGGTCTCAAACAAACATTAAGACAATGGTTTGGCAAGCTCTCCAGTGCTCTTATATCCAAAGGATACTAGTCTAGTCTTAATGATTACTCCCTTTTCACAAAAAATTCTGCCACTTCTAATGTTATCCTTACAGTATATGTGGATGATATATTGTTAGTTGGTGATGACATTGTGGAGATAGGGTCTTTGAAATCTTTTCTGGATGCACAATTCAATATCAAAGATCTTGGTAATGTTCACTATTTTTTGGGCTTGAAGTTTCTAGTGTTGCTGAAGTTTATCTTGTCAATCAACATAAGTTTGCGAAAGACCTTTTGGATAAATTCAATTGTTCTGACTCGTATTGTGGCTCCTTTAGATCTGAATAGTAATCTCACTCCTACTTCTGGGGAGCTGCTTCTTAACCCTTCTCTCTTCAGACGACTGGTTGGGAAACTCAACGTTCTCCATCATACCAAACCTGACTTGTCCTTTTCAATGCAAAATCTTAGTCAGCTTTTGAATGCCCCCAGGTATCCTCATATGCAAGTTGCTTTGCATGTCCTTAGATACCCGCTTAATGATCCTGCCAAGGGCTTCTTGTTCAACAATTCTATGAACTTCTCTCTCAAAGCTTATCCTGATTCAGATTGGGCCACCTGCTATTCTTCCAGAAAATCTGTTATTTGATTCTTTGTTACATTGGGTGATAGTCCTATTTGTTGGAAATCAAAAAACATCCTACCCTATTCATATTTTCTACAGAACCTGAGTATAGGGATTTAAGGGAGATTGTTGCCGAATTAACCTGACTTGTTCGACTTTGCGTGATCTTGGTGTTCATGTGTCTCATCATGTCCCTATTTACTATGATAACCAAGCCGCCATAAGCATTGCCAAGAACCCTGTGCAGTATGAAAGGACCAAGCATATAGAGATTGATTAATATTTTGTCAGGGATCTTGGAGATGGTCTGATTGCTCTTCATTATAACCCCACTTCTTCTCGACTAGAAGATATCTTCATAAAATCCTTATCTGGTGTTCAACACAATAATTTACTATCCAAGCTAGGGGTTATTTCACCCCACAACTTAAGGGGGGGTGTTAGAGTAGATGAAGACCCAACTTAATTCTATTTTTTTTTTCTTATGTACAAGCCCATACTATAAGGCCCAATTATTTATTCTGTTGTAGTAACATGTACAGGCCCATACTATAAATAATTAGATAATTGTAATTAGTGGACCAATTTTATTCTTACAAAAGAGAATGGGAAATATCCTTCTCTATGTCGTCTCTTGCTAAATTTGGTTTGATTTCTTTCATTGCCTCTGATTTAAACAAATTTCGGTTACTAATTTTACAAAACTGAAAACCAAATAACCGAACCGAAATTCTTCAAATCGAACTGAACCGACCGAACGCCCACCCTTAATTGACATCATAACAACCTAATAAACGTAAGAAAATTATATTAAATAATTATTTTTTCTCTTCCAAATGAACAATATGATCCCATTTATTCTAGAGAAAATCGAACCACCAACTTGAAAATTGAAAATGAAAGAGCTTACTCCTTGCTCATCTTCATTCATCTTACTGAGTCAAATAGTATAGGGCATGTGTATTGCACGTGTAGTTCATATAATATTTGAAATTTACTATCTAAAAAGTTAATTTTACATTATAATTGTAACGACCCGGCCGATCGTTTTGAGAGTAATAGTCCCGATTCCCTATCTACTACTTTCCCTGATATCTTTTCCTGCTTATGTTACTTGCCAGGAGGTTTTATTTTTGGTTTTGGAGTGTTTTGGGATACTTAGACAGAAGCTTAAGTCTTAGGATTTTGACCGTAGTTGAAACTGTGTGAAAACGACTCCGGAATGGAGTTTCGTCAATTCTGTTAGCTCCGTTGGGTGATTTTGGACTTAGGGGCATGTCTGAATTGTGTTTGCAGGTCTGTAGCTGATTTAGGCTTGAAACGGTGAAAGCCAAATTTTTAGAGATTTTGATCGGTAGTGAACTTTTTGATATCGGGGTTAGATTGGATTTTCAAAAGTTGGAATAGGTTTATAGTGTCATTTATGACTTGTGTGCAAAATTTGATATAAATTGGACGTGGTTTGATAGGTTTTGGCATTGGTTGTGGAAGTTTGAAGTTTCAAGTTTATTAAGTTTGGATTGGAGGGTGATTCGTGTTTTTATTATTGTTAGAGGTATTTTGAGGTCTCAACCAAGTTTGAATTGTGTTTTAGGACTGGTAGGTATATTTGGTTAAGGTCCAGGGGGCCTCGGGTTGATTTCGGTTGGTTAACGGATTATTTTTGGACTTAGAAAATTTTTAGATTTCTGTTGTTCTTAAGTTCCGGTTTCCTTCTTCGTGTTCGTGAGGGGAGAGTTGCGTTTGCGAAGAGGAACTGGTGGCAGGTGAGATTTTGTCCTTCGCGTTCGCAAAGAAGGTCCCGCATTTGCGTAGCGCTGGGGTACTTAGCCTACGCGTTCACGATGGAGGTCACGCGTTCGCGTAGAGGAACTGGCCAGCTGGTACCCATGCTCTTTTGCCTACGCATCTGCAATGTTGATCCTGCGTTCGCGTAATTTTGAGTTGTGAGACCTCCACGTTAGCGACAAGAGTATTGTATTCACGATGAAAGAATTTTGGGGAAGGGTAAGTTGCTCTTTGCGAAAATGAGGGGTTTTCTGCGTTCGCGAAGAAAGGAGCACTTGGGCAGAATATAACATTTCAAAATCGAGAGTTTGGCTATTTTTATCAAATCTTGAGTTTGAGAGCTCAAATTTGGACGATATTTTGAGAGATTTTCAGAGACATCGATTGGGTAATGATTCTACACTTGATTTTGGTTATATCTCACTAGTCTAACATTAATTCCATCTTTTAATTTTAGATTTGGGTTGACATTTTGGGAAAAATGGGAAGAAGTTCTTCAACTAAGATTTTGGATTTTGATTGGGATTTTGACATCGGATTTGGATCTTTTAGTAGGAGTGAACTCGTGAGTGAATGGGTGTTAAAATTTTATGACTTTTACCCGATTTCGAGAGGTGGGCCTAGGTCAACTTTTTAGGGAGATTTTCGAATTTCTTATTAAAATCTTGATTTCATTAAGTAGATTAGTCTATTATAGTTGTATTTATGATATGTAATTGCTTTTGGCTAGGTTTGGGCCATTCAGAGTCGGATATTCGTAGAAAAGGCTTTATTACCGATTGATTGCGCTTGATTCGAGGTAAGTGGCTTGCCTAACCTTGTGTGGAGGAAATTCCCCTTAGGATTTTGGCACTGTTGTGATATATGAGTGTCGTATACACGGGTGACGAGTGTGTACATGGGATATTTGTCGTAAAATCCATTTTTACTGAGTAATAACCTGTTTTCTTCTTATTTGAGTTATACCGGCATGTGTAATTATCCTGTTTAGCCTAGAATAGCATGTCTACGTGTCTTCAACGCTTATTTGAACTCTTTGCAACATTCTTAATGGTTTTCCTACTTTTCCTTGACTTGTACTTAGCCTAAATTGTAGGATTTTCTTGTTGTAACTGTTTTCTCTATTGTTTGAGATATGTATTTATTTTGGGACTGCGGAATGGTATTTCGGGAGATTTTCCCTGCATATTTATTTTGGGACTAGGGAATGGTATTCCGGGATATCCCCCTGAATATTTATTTTGGAACTACGAAACGGTATTTCGGGAGATTCCCCTGCACATTAACTTTGGGACTATGGGATGGTATCCCGGGGTTCCCACTGCACATTTACGTTTGGGACTACAAGACGATATCTTGGGAGATCCCCTCTATTATTTCCGTGCACTGTACTATTATCCTTCTGTGATTTCCTTCTGGTTAAATTTCAGTCATTTATATTACTGCGATATTTTTGTTTCGTCTTATTTTCTATATATATACCAATAGGGCCATGAGCTGACATCGTCACTACTCGATCGAGGTTAGGCTTGGTACTTACTGGGTACCGTTATGGTGTACTCATGCTACTCTTCTGCACATATTTTTCGTATACGGATCCAGGTACTTCTTACCAGCCATGTCTTCAGTGAGTAGTGACAATTGGAGACTTGAAGGTATATCTACCGCATCCGCAGACCTCGAAGTTCCCCTATATTCTCCCTTATGTCTATTATCTTCTTTACTTCTTTTGTTAGACTCTGATGTATAGAGATACTGGTTTTTCTTCTATAGCTTGTGACTCTCTAGGTATTCCGGGTTTTGGAAAGTTTGAGCAGTATTGAGGAGTTGGTTATTGTACATGCCGAGTGGGGTGGTTATCAATTATGTTATTATTGTTGTAGTTAGTTGTGAGTTTTACTTTTGTTCCTGTTATTTTCATAATTGTTTAGGTTTACCTAGTCGTAAATACTAGGTGCCGTAATAACATCTTACGGGGGAAGGGTAAATTACTAAATTGGGTCGTGACAAGAATGAAATTAAAGAACATAAATTTAACGTTGTTTCTTACATCTATGAACTCTTATGATTTATGAATGATGTGAGACGTTTTATTAATTTTTTATATAAAGTATCTCTTTTAATTTTGTGGCCCCTCCGTATTCTTTTGAAGTGTTAATCTTTATTTTCTAATATAAGCGAAATCACGATTTTAAATAATGTTTTATAAGGTATGATGATTAATTTTTTACTTGTCCACGATATAATACTGAGTTGAGCTACATTGAATGAAAAAGTGAGTGTATTAAATTAAATAAGATTATGTCTTACATGAAAAATTGATCCACAATATAATATTTGAGAAATATTTATCATCATAACAACCTCAACATGTAAAAAAATTTAATTACTATTGTTTCTATTACAAATGCATCGAACAATATGACATTCACTTACTCTGGAGTAAATCGAATAACCAACTTGTAAGTTAAATATGAATATATTTATGACAAAATTACATAATAATGCACTTCATAAGTTGACCTTGTATTATTTTAGCCCACTTACAAGTTTGCAAATGTGTAGCCAAATATCAATAAGCTTAGATTTGAATATTTTTTCCAGTTTTTTTTTAATTCTCTATATCTTCGAGCGTGAAATATTTCCATACACCTTTTTCCTCAAGTTTCTACATACCTATCACAACTATTAAAGTTCACAAACAGACGCGAGAAATCTAAAATCTCATCTTCTTTAATGCTAATTTTATTAGTTTTTGAATATGATTTATGAGAAATTTGGAGTGGGTATTGTATGAACTTATTTCAGTTAGTCTAAGTAGACTGTATACAAAGTTTGAAGTCATTTAGTAGAGATTTGGAATAGTATTAATCAAGAATTGCAAGTGAAAATCGTACAAAAATTTCGTCAGAGATGCTTATACACTTTTATATAAAGAAGTATATT